>MINK01187616.1:22359-49772 GCA_001735545.1 Phormia regina
TTGTAACTTTGCAAATATAGCTTATGGGAATTCCACTTCATTTTACATTTATAACTTACAAGTACACATCTACAACATTTTAACTATAGGTAAAGAAATTTTTTCATAATATGGTAAACAATGCTTACCATCCTGCAAATCATGCATTCATATCGTCACATCAAAAGCAAACGTAAGATACATCTTTTGCATAAGAGACAGAGATTGCATTTTTTTTAATTTCTAATTAAAATCGACAAATGAAAAATGTGACTGAAAAATAAAATTATGTATAACGTTAATTTCTTCTTGATGATTTCAGTGAGATATCATCAATTTATTGCGGAGGGGATAGTCACGTTACTGAAAAAGGGCGATAGTTTGATGATAAATTTTATTTTGTAAATTACAAAAAATAACATAAAAAATAATTTTATTTTATTTTTTATGTTATGTTAAAAATATATTATAAAAATAGTGCTGTGTTGATTTTCTTCTAAATAATAAAGTGAAGATATCTGAAGATAATTTCTGTAAATATTTTTATATTCTGTCCTGCCCGGAGATCTTTTTTTTTTTTTTGTATTGTATTTATGACAAAAAATTCCGAAATTCAAATCCAGGGATTTTTTCGTTCAATCCCAGGATTCGGGATTTCTTTATCCCGAAAAACCCCTGGATTTTCGGAATCGGGTTTTGGGATTGTGCAAAAATTTTCATGTTGTAAACTCCAAGAAAAAATGTATGTACGACAGATTTTTTGCAGCTTCCTTGTTAAAATTTTTGTGTTGATGTTAAGAATATTTTAAAAATATTTTTCCTTTCATAAGAAAGCACAATGAGTCCACTTTTACTCCAATTTTGCAACAGGCTACCACTAAATAACGCTCTGGAGTTTTTGTACCAAGACAGACCAATCATCTAAATTATCTAGAGATAAGACCAGTGAAGAGATATTGGACTTTTGTGAAATAAGGAGATGAACATAATATTCCAAAAGAGTGGCTGAAACAACTATCAAATCTCAAATGAAAGCGTGGCCGCAAAAGGTCCACAAGTTCATAAATATTGATTAGAAGAATAAAAATTATATTTTTCTATGATCAGCAGTATATTATCAATTAAAACAATGAAAACTCTACGATCACTCGTTTCCAAGTTTTTGAAATTTATGTATGTTAAGATTTTCTCGATCGCACTCCTTATTTTTAATATAATGAAGATAATTTAATTTTTTATCTTTATTTCCATTTTGAAATGTTTAGTAGCAAAATAAATAATTAATAACAAACTTACAATTTGTAATGGATTTTCTTTCAACAATGTTAAGTCAATTGTGTGTTTTCCTAACATTTTCAACTGTTTTCGATAAGATATGATTTGCGTAAAAAAGAAAAAGGCAAAATTTTAGCGTATAGACAATTCAGACTTAATCTATGAAATATTACGAAGAAAATTGAGCGAAATTAAAATATTTTCAACAACTTTTTAAGAAATTAGTCTCGCTATGAAAATAATATGAAAAGAGGTACATATTTATAAAGCAATAACGAATGCTGACAAAAGTTCCATCATTGGTGATGCCTTTTTTATAAGTAAAATAATAGACTGGTCATAACTAAATAATTTCAATGAGCTTCGCTCTCCTGTCAAACATTTCGAAAACCATTTCGATATCTTTCAATGTGTGATCTGTATTTTGAAAATTTAAACAGTAAACCCTATAGATAAATCGGTTTACAAATTAAAAAAGATTTGATTCATATATTTAAATAAAAACCTTACTTTGTGCGATATTAACTCATAATGTGAAAAGAGCTCATCCTTTACTATAAAAAAAAAAATATATGCTGACAGTTCCGAATTATACATAAATAACAATTATATCCACAATTTACTGTTTTCCCATTACACTGCGACTTCCCAACAATTATTTTCATTCTGCCCTTTTAATAATTATTACTTGCGCCTTTATTACCACAAAAAAAAAAAATCAAAATTTTTTTTTTTTTTTTCAAATTTCATAAATTTAAATTTTATTATTATTTATTTATTATATATTTTTCGTTTCAATATCAATATGGAATTTCCTCATAATATAATGTTAACAAAGAATTTTCCATTATTTTTCATTATTAATAAAAACAATTTTTTTGTTTTTCTTTTTTCTTTTTTGTATTAAATAAAAACTATTAACTAGAAATTAAAAAAAAAATAAAAATGATAATGATCATAATAAAACAAAATAAAAAATATAATATTTAAAAATACGTAAAAGTAGACAATAATGAACAACATTTCACAAATCAAATAATAATAATAATAAAATAATATTAATCAATAAAAGATTTAAAGAAGAAGATTATATCGTTAATATCATATTATTATTATTTCATTCATTTGAGTATATTATTTAAATAGATCCTTGGAGAAGGAGGAGTTGGAGGAGAACTTTTAACAAAATTTTAGTAACAAATACATACATACATAATACAATTAAGTAATAAGTAAGCAAATAATAATAATAAGGAAAATTATTAAAATAAAAAAGCGAACACTTTATATGGTCATAATTTTTTTCTTTTGTTAAATCATTTGAGTTAGTAGCTAAACGCATTGGGATTTTTTTAAGGGATGTAGGCAGGATCGGTAGACATGCGGGAATCAGGAGTCAGGATTGGATTGGATTGGCAGGAATTGGGAAATCGGGATTTTTCATTTCTTGGACGGGATAATTTCACTCAAAAGTCGTTTATTCTTTTTTCTCGTCTGTTTCAGCAACTACAGCCACCTTTTCAGGTTCGGCTACAGTGGTCGTTTTTGTTGCAGTCGTTTCGATTTCCTTGGTCTCTGCTGTAATCTCCTTGTCATTTTCTTTTTCATTCACTTTGCCTTCAACTTTTGTCTCTTCGGTCTTAAGATCAGACGAGTCACCACCAGCACTTGTAGTAGTGGCGGCTGCATCATCAATTTTTTCTACTTCACGTTTGTTGTGAAGATGTTCGGGAATGTTTTGGGTACAGGAGCAGGGACACATGCATTGATCTTTTTTAGCGCCATTGGGGAAAATGGAATTAAGGCTAAAGCCGAAGGGAATGGAGGCAGGTTGTACTCCCAATGGATTTTGAATGTGTTCGCTTAAAGTTTGTTTAGAGTTCTCATCGCATTTGGCATAGGCAGCTTCGGGCAATATGATGACGGGCATAAAAGCAACAATGGCTCCTTTGGGAATCTTATCGCGAGGATAGTATGCGGGATAACCGGGTACTTGAGGAACAACGGGAAGTTGTTGCAACAGTGCCATCGAGCTTACAATGCTATCAAAGTGTGCTTGGCCATTGAAACCGCCATTAGTTGTGAATTGTTGTTGATAATTGTTGCTGTTTAGGAAGGAAGAGGAGGAAGGATTGTTGTGCTGTGATGTAGAGAAACCATTACTGGTAGAGGAGAAGGTGGAGGAAGTTGAGGTTTTAGATGAATGAGCCTTATCAGCTAGACACGGGCAAAAGTTGTCATTACTCTGTGTATGGAATGGGGAAGAAGTGGGACGGGGAGTTACATTATTTTGTTTACTAACTTGCTGTGTATATGTATCGGTCTTTGTAACAGTTGTGATTTTCTGTTCGGGCTTTCTCTTCTGATATTCATTATTACTTACATACGTGCTAGTTACCTTTTCAATAGTCTTTTCCTTGTTGCTTTGATTGAATGGTTGCGGCTGTTGTCCGGTATATGTATTAGTCACTGTCTTGTCATTGCCTTGTGTTACAGTCTGTGTAGTTACAACTTTTTCGGGTGTTTTGTAAGCATTAGTTATTACCTTTTCAACAGTTATAGGTTTGTAATTGTAATTGTCATTCGTATTGGTATTGATATTAACTACTTTTTGAGTGGTTGTAACTTTTTCCTGAGGTTTTGTGTAAGTATTAGTCGTTGTTGTTGTGGTAATCTTTTCAACTACCTGGGGTTTACTGGGGACTGTATTGGTATTTATATTCGTATTGGTATATTTATTCGATTGAGTTGTCACAACTGTCTTTTCTTTATTCAATTCTAATTTATTATTATTATTGTTATTACCATAATTTTGATTAGTTGTCGTCGTTGTGGTGTAGGTCGTTTGAGGCTTGTCCTTCTCAGTAGTGATAGCCAGGGCCTGGAGTTTTCCCGTGTTTGTTTGGGTGTATGTGTTTGTTGTGATTTTTTGTTGTTGTGGTTGGGGTTTGGGAACGGGAGCGGGAGAGGGAGAAGAAGGAGTAACATATGTTAGTTTAGTATTAACATTTTTATCAATATTATAATTATTTAAATTATTGTTATTCTTATTGCTATTGATTGTGTTTGTGGAAGTTGTGGTAGTAGTAGTTGTAGTAGTGACCTTCTTTTGTGTGTTGTCATTATTTTGTTGATAATTGGACACAAAAGATGTCTGCGTATTGGTTGTCGTTGGTGGAGCTTTATCTACTTGATATGAAAAAGTGTTATTAGTTTGAGTTATTTTACCATTTTTCTGATGAGGAGGCAAGTAACCAGGAACAGACAATTCGGATTCTCTGGGATCCTTGGGAATCTTTGGTGGTCTTGGTGGTTCACGACCGCGGTTAGGTGGTCCTGGACGATCGGGTCCGGGTGGTCCTGGACGATCAGGTCCAGGAGGTCCGGGAGGTCCGGCATTAGTACCACCAGCAGGACCATAAGGACCAGGATAATGGGGTCCAGGAGGACCATATGGACCGGGGGCAGTTGGACCTGGAGGACCGGGAGGTCCGTATGGGCCAGGAGCAGTTGGTCCTGGAGGTCCGGGTGGTCCCTTAGGTCCAGGTCCAGTTGGTCCGGGTGGTCCAGGAGGTCCTCTTGGTCCCTTAGGTCCTTTTGGTCCAGGAGCTGTTGGTCCTAGAGGTCCAGGGGGTCCTGGTGGTCCAGGAGGTCCTAAAATTAACCAAAACAAATTTAATTAGTCTTAAAAATTTTTATCAAATAATATTTTCCTTGAAATTACCTCTTGGGCCACCAGGGCCTTTGGGTCCACCAGGTCCTTTAGGTCCACCGGGTCCATTGGGACCACCTGGTCCTACACCGCCGCCATTGCCATCGCCTCCAAATCCGCCTTCACCGCCAAAGCCTCCATTGGGTCCTACGATATGAACGTATGGTGGTGCTGGTGGGCCAGTGGGACCTTCAATATGAACATATTTTCCAGAATCATCATGATAATATTTACCCTCTTGTATGCCTAAAATCAGAATATAATGCGATTAGTTTATCGTCCATTGTATGAACTCATTTAAAGCTCTCTTACCTTTATATCTACCATCATCATAATTATTTTTATATTTACCATTTCCTAAATAAAAAAATGTTTATAAATTAAAAAAAAAAACATGATTAGAAACATGAATTCAATATATTTTATATTATTGGGTTTTAATATTACTAGTAGCTACCACTAAATCAAGATTCATACATAAGTAAATCATACTACACTAACTAAATCACAATTTTAATTAACATTTACATAATTATTTAAACGCATAAATGGTTCATTCAGAACATAAATAAATAGTTAAATACGTAAATAAATATAAATAAAAAGCTTTAAGCTAAAAGCCCTTAACCATAAGCCAACCAAAAACAAAATTTATTTGTTATATAAAAAGCCTTAAGTTCTACATACGTTCAAATGTACGAATATTAAAGCAACGATATGAGTACCTTTTGTACCAAAAAGCCTACCAAAAAGCATAATGTTACGTCAAAAGTTCAAAAAAAATAAAAATAAATAAATGATCGATTATAATGTATGTATGTATGTTTGAATGTATAACACAATACTCATCATGTAGCAAATGATTTTGTAGAGCGTGTATGGGCGATTGTGTAGGTATATGAATGGGGGTGGGTAGTGAGTGTGTGTATTTGTAGTGGTGTAAATGCTGATGCAAGTGAAAGAGTGCAAATCAATATCGAATATGTATGTAGCTATAATATATACAGATATGTATGTAACAATTAACTGTAATGTCTTGAGTTTTCTTTTCACTCTTTTAAGGTAAAACATTTAAGAAAATAACGTCAAAGAGAAAAAAGTAAAAAAAAAAAATTATGAAAAGATAAAATAGAAACAGAGAGGGTAAAAAGAAGTGAAAGTGTGCTTGAGCAAAAAGTTGCAGTGCCTTGAAATCAAAAAATAAAACAATCCCTAATCAAAGTTCAATATTTCAATGGATATGTAATAAGTAAGTTCTCCTAAAAGTGCTGTTACGATTACGGTCATTTGCTCACATTATTCTAAACTTTCGTTTTCATAAACTGCTGAAAATAAAAAATAAAATCTTAAAAATATAAAAAATAAAAGATAATAATAATTAGCGTATGATGATATTATTGCGAAAAAGGAAATCTCAAAAATATTGAACAGAAAAAAAAAACTTAAAAATAAATTTAAAAATATAAGAAATCTATAATGATCACAAAAATATATATAAATTAAAATGGAGCTTGGATACACACAAATATACATACATACAATACCATACAATACAATACGATACGTAGGTGCATATGTGTTTTTGTACGAAATAAAAAAAGAGAAAGATTGAAAGTACCACTGAGTTTAAAGTTTGGTTATTTTGCATTTTGATATTTGATTGACTGATTTTTTTTTTTTTTAATTTTGCTCTGAAGTGTTGTTAGTGCAGTGCAGTGGTGGCGTTTGTGAAATGTTTTAAAATAGGTGGAATAGTTTGAAAAAATATAAAAGAATTCGTCCAGTATTGTTTAAATGAATTTTATATTGCATATATAATTATATAACGAATATTGCATTCAATGTGTGGGTGGTTATAGGCACAATGTTGAAATGTTGCTTGGCATTTGCATTGATTTGATTTGCGAATATTTTCATTTTTTTTTTTTTTTGTGGCAAATACGTAAAGAAGCACTTAAGACAGTAGTAGGATAGAGTGTATGATTTCGATGTAATTTGTGCGCGCACTCCAAGCTCCGGTGTTAAGTAAAAGTGTTTGCTAACCTTCTGTGTATCCGATGGCCCCAGGAAAACCGGTCACCGAGAGTCCTTCCTTGTGTATGTAAAGATTATCGTTGCTGGCTTGATATTGTCCATTATTACCATTTCCAGAGTATTTACCATTTCCAGAGTATTGGCCGTTAACCGAGATTTGGCCGCTACCAGAGTGTTGACCATTTTGACCGCTTCCAGAGTGTTGACCGCTTCCAGAGTAATGTCCGCTTACAGCATATTGACCGGGTTTTCCTGGGGATTGGGGACCTGGGGGTCCTGGTGGTCCATTGCCGCCGGGTCCAGTTGGTCCAGGGGGACCTGGTGGTCCGAATGGTCCTTTAGGACCATAAGGTCCTGGGCTGGTGGAACCGTGTGGACCTGGTGGTCCAGGGGGTCCAGGTGGTCCGGGTGGTCCATTAGGACCGTTAGGTCCAGGAGGTCCATTGGGGCCATCTGGGCCAAAACCTCCAGCACCACCGTTACCACCAAAACCTCCATTGCCACCACTATCACCTTGCCCTCCATTACCACCGAAACCACCATGTCCTCCTTGGGCACCAACCACATGATCGTAGGGAACAGCTACGTGTTGATATTGACCGTTTTCATCTGAAACACAAACAATCTAAGGGCTAGCACCAGTTCCTTCCATCAACATGATTAAATAATTCGCTCACTTTTGTATTTTCCGTCACCGCTATATTTTCCATTGCCACTGTATTTTCCATCACTAGAGTATTTTCCATCACTTCCAGGTCTCAAGGAAGCCAAAGATTGAGTAGATGGTGATTGAACACCAGGAGAGCCTTCGTATGTATGACCCTTACCGGTATCAAATAGACCAGTGCCACCTGTGACACGCTTGTTAGTATTATCACCGTATCTATGAATCTGAGGACTCTTTTGGTCCGAACCCTTGATAACTAGTGTGGGGAATTTTGAAAATCCAGGAGCTACTGAAGGCTTTGCCTTGTTCTACAATATAATTTATCACAGTAAATTGTTTAATATAATTTTGATTTAAATCAACATACATCTTCTACGAAAATCAAAGGAATATTAGGGCGGACACCACCTTCGAACTTGCCGCAACCAATTGGGAAATAAAGTTCATTCCACTGCAAAAGAACACCATTGCTTTTGCCAGTGGCTGGATCATCAGGAGTGGGATATGTAACTACAGGCTTTTCGGGCTCGACGGTACGATAACCGTGATTATCGGCAACATAATGTGTAGCGCGTAAAACATTGTAGGGATCGATGTGACCGTAACAGCCGTAAGTGACACCATCAGGTCCGCGTGTTTCGTGATGGAAGTTACCGGTCTTACCAATATCGTAACCGTAACGGTAAGCGTCTTAACATAGGGAATATTTAAATTTTTGGATTTTTGTTATGTTGGTGGAAATTTGAAATAAAATTTTATGAACAACCTAACATTTACATAACGTCTCCTAACCTATACTCTACTGAACTGAACTTTGTGCGACACAACCGATGATGAAGGGATTTTTCTTGGGGAGGGGAATAATTTTTAAATAAAATGAAGCGGCAAGGAAACACTGCTCGCATAGATAATGAAGGAAGCATAGGATTTTAAAAGGTAAGGAATATTTTTAAAGGGATTAATGTAGTTAGAGAAGGTTATTAGGATATTTCGGTTTGGAAGGAACACGGTGCAACAAATTTTATTATTTACTTTAAACATCTCAAGGGTCTCTTAAAAGGAATTACTTTGAAACCACTAACACAAAATTTATTTGTTGCACTGTGTTTTGCATGTCTAACAATTTACAGTTCGTCGGTTCTAGTCCGTCATTCAAGTCAAGCTCTACTATATAATTTAAGAGTAAGAAAGAGAAGTTTTATTATTAATATTATTTGGATGATGTGATTTTTTGTTTAATTCACAGATTAGATTTTTGTTTTGTTTCTGTTGTTTACTGATTTATTTAAATCTGGATTTAAAATTTTGTTATTTAAAATTTTGTTTATTTCTTTAATTTGTTTCGAAAAAAAAAAAAAGAAGTAGATGGGTAAGAGGGAGGATGAGTATGCGAAGCTGATTATGTACTACGAACTTCCACTAACATACAATACATACAGAATAGTGTGTGGATTGATATTGTGGCTTGTTTGTTTGACTGATTGATTGACTGATTTTGTTTTATTGTTGTTTTTGAGAGAGGGGGAATATTTACAAGTCGATAGAGATAAAGATATAGTTTGAGACGATCACTATAAGATGTACTGTTGATAACTGATTACTACTGCGTTGTATTTGGTTGGTTGTTTGATTGGCTGTTTGCTGGTGGTTTTCTGATTTTATTTGGTTTTAGTAGTAAAAGCTACAGGTTATTTAAATAGTAAAAAAATTTTGTTGTTTTCTTTACTTTAAATTAAATTTAAAAAAATATATATATAAATATAATAAATTTGGTTTTGGCTTTTTGCATACTAAACACTACAATTTAGCTACAAAATGGATTAGATATTTCATTACATCCAGATTAGATCAAAATTATATGAATATTTTTTTTTTTTTTAAATTTTTTAGGCTACAGCACGCTACGTTAAATAAAAAATAATTGACATTAAATAAATGTTGCTAATGCTATTATTTGTCACTTTACAATAAAAACAAAAAAAAAAAAGAATAACATAAATATTTTGTTGTTTTTGGGCTTAACTTATATAGTCTAATACAAAACAAATACAATTATTTAATTATTATTATTTTTTGCTATTAACTAAACATAATTATTTAACAACAACTAACTACAAAATTATTAGTTAAGTTAATTAGTTTCGAATTTGAAGTTATCATTAAATGAATTGAAATATTTTTTTTTTTTTATTTTTTTTGTTTTAATTACGCACCAAAACTAAAGAATTTTTTTTTTTTTTTTTCAAATATTACTTGATTTTATTTAAGGAAACGAAAAAGAAATTTTATGAATTTTATTTACAGAACATAATAATGTAGCTTTAATTTGTTAACTCAAACAAAATAAATAAAACATTATAATATTCTGTAGATTTTTTTGTTATGAGATCAAAAAAAAGAAAATAAATAATAATAATAACGGTAAATGTATGTAAAGATAGATAGAGAGAAAGAAAGTGAGTAAGAGAAGGAGTAGTCAACAGTAGTAGAGGATAGAGAACTAAACAAATGTCAAAACAATTTTGGTAATTTTCTAAATGGGAAACAGGATTAATTATTTAATTAATGTATTGTTGGTATGTGAAATTAATGAGTCAGCATAATAATGGAACTACGTTTACTTACTGGTATCAAAATTTGAGGAATAGTACTGTTTATTGGTAGTTTTCTGATCTTTAATATCAAGAATCAGACGACGGTTCTCTGCATCTAATTTAACAGAGAGCGCGCATTGCACTAAAATGCAAGCGACGGCCTAGAAGGAAAAAAATAATTAAAATTAAATATATATATTTGTAATAAATAAGAAGAAAAAAGTATATAATAAATAAGAGATATACAAAATATTAAAACACTTTTTAATACCCTACCACTGAGATTAATCTAATATTTATTTGATATGGTTTACTCTTAATCATCGTTTTACGTTTAATTTTCTTTTTATAACTGCAATTAGTATTTATACGAAATTTAAAAATAAGTCACTGAAATCGAAAAATATTCCGCTATTTATTTAAATTTTTAAAATCCGTTATAATTATAGCAAGTATAGGAATTATATTTAGTATAAAAAATAAATATTGTTTGAGTGTATTTGTTTCTATATTTCAACATCTTAACATCAATGCCAATTGATATTGAAGTTCACCAAATAAAAATTTAAAAGAAATTAAACAAAAATACAAACATATAAGACAATAATAACTAATTAACGACATTTTATTTGCGAATGTTAAAACTTTTTTGTATTGTTTTTTCGACACTGAAATTTTTTTTTAATATTAATTTTATTTTATTTTTTAGCTGCTGCTGCTGCTTGTTTTGTTTCCAGTTATTGAGATCCGGTTCAAATAACGTTTCATCTTCTAAATGTCAAATGCACTCACTCAATTTTGGTTTAATTTTAAAAAAAAAAAAAAAAAATTAATTATTTAACTGCATGCTGATTTTGTTTTTTTTTTTTTTTTTGTTTTTGTATTTATTTTTGGGATGGTATACCAACTACAAGGCAACTTAATATCAATCTGATGAATAATTTGCATGCTGAATAATTTTTTTTTTTTTTTTTTTGTGCTAAGAAACTTAGGAAAAAACGCACTTGCGTAAATGTCATCTAAGCATTTGCTAAATTAAATTCAATTTTCTGCCATTATACGCTGCATAATGATTATGAAATATTAATAAAAAAAAAAAAAACTGTTTCTGTGTGATTATAAATATTAACCATCGATATAAACCCAATAGGAAATTTAAACCATATCAATAAAATAATCATAATTACTAATAAAAGTTATCTTTTGTTTTAGTAACAAGCAAGTTTTTTATTCAGTTGACATTTATTTAAATTGATTTGCATATTCAGAGTAAACTATTATCTTTCAATTAAATTTTTCTCTTATGTTATATCTAACATAAAATGCAATTAACACACTACACATACATTATTACTTTATAATTTGTCTATTCTTCTCTAGTATTTTTTTTTTCCAAAGAATTATAACAATTTTTGACATTTTAACATAAATTTTAATGTTTACCTTGAAACTGAAACTTCTTATATTTCCAACTATTAATAAATATTAAATTAAACAATAAAATTTTGAAATACATAAACAAATTGTTTATAATGTTGATGATGATAAAAATTTGCCAGAACCGAGACTATCAACATTTAGTTAAAAAAAAAAAAAAAAATTGACAGCTATTGTTTAATTAATCAACTGTCAAAATTCTTCAAGAAAACAATGTGAACAGCTTTGGGATTTATGACACGTTAATTTAAGAAATGTTTAAAAAAGAACTATGAAATTTTATTATTATTTTTTTCTAAATGCCAACATATTGAATGACTGACTAGTCGACTGACTTTATGAACGTAATATTATAGTAATTGTCTGGGTTTAAAATATAATTTTCTTTCTTTTCATTGTGTTTAGTTAGATTATTATTTGTTTTTTTATTATATTTTGGTTTGGTGTTCGGTGTTCGGTTTGTTTTTTTTTATTTTTTTGTTGTTGTTAAAGGGCGTGTTAAAAGTCTCGTTAGTGTTTTGTTGCAATTAAACCATAAATTGTGTTTTTAATAAGAAAAAATATATTAAAAAAAAAAAAAAATAAAATGAAAAACGTATAGGTTAAGGTTAGCTTGTCAATAATTGGTTTTCCTTTTATAACTAAGTTTCTTTGACTTTTTTATCATTTGTTATTTGAAAGACCATAACGAAATATTTTTTAAATAAGGAAACTATTTGAGCGAATAATGGCTTGAGTAATATTTGATTGATAAATATTTTTGTCTAGTCAAGAGACGTTAAAAAAACCTACATAAATTTAAATGATGATTTTTATCATCTATAAACTAATACGATTGTTTTTATGAATAAATCCCACTTGGAAATTTAACATCTCTCCCTAAGGAGAGATGTTCGAATAAACAAAGCTTGGCCTTTTAAAACCACCCAGCAAAAGAGGTGAACATAAAAAATATCAATATTTACATACTATACAAACTTTTTATTTTATCCCACTTTATTTTGAAACTTAAATAATGTTGTAAATAATTAATATAATCGGTTAATATGGAAACAAATAATTAATTCCTTTTCACTGCTCTGTTTTCATAAACACTCAAGCAGAAGTTAACAGAATAAAACAAACAAACAAACAACAATAAAACGTGAAAACTATATTTCCATGTGCTGACAAACTTAAAACTCTATGTATTAAATAGTATTCCCTCTGAATAAATTTAGCAGAACAAAGAACAACTGAAAAAAGACATTTTCACGCTACTGAAAAACTGCTTATTTTATCCCACTGTATTTAGGAGATAAAAAAAAAATATGTATTAAATAGAATCAGTCCACAGGAAAGTATAGACATAATTTCCTTTAAAGCTCTGTTTTTATAAATATAGACTGTTAAAACGTTTCGACCTTCAAAATCACTCAAAAATCAGCAGAATAAATATAGCAAAACCATAGATCAAGAAAACCTACGACATTTTCATGCTATTGGCAAATTGCTAATTTTATCCCACTGCATATGAAAGCTTAAATAAAATTCTATGTTTTAAATACCATCAGTTGGTATGAAAGTATAAAATTAATTTTCTCTGAAAGCTTTAAAACAGAAATCACATAATATAAATATTTTTCAATCTTATAAACATCATTCTAAAATTTCAAAATTATGATTTTCCTTTTGTTATACTAAGTATATTTTTGGAAACCTAAGGGCAAAACTAATACATTATTTATACCCACAATATATATTAAGCTATTTAGTATATGTCAAATAGACAAGCTTAACAAATTACTAAAACAAAAACTAAAGAACGATATTAACAAAAAAAAAGACAGCTATACACATTAATCTATATAACAACAAACTAACAATTTTATGGTCTATACTACTTGAGAAGCTTAGGCAGTGATGTGAACGCCCCACTGATATGATTATTACGTGGCTTAACTTTAGCAAACATCACGTTTTTTTTTTTTTATTTTATTTATTTCTCATAGGTCATTTGTATGATGTGTACAAACAAAATGAATTGATTACTGTACCCCTCATAACTCAATCCCCCCCCCCCCCNNCCATTAACCACCTGGAGTGTTCAATAATAATGTTTAATCAGAACCAGTTAAGAGCAAGTACAATGAATATACACACATTGTAAATTTAATGTCGATTCATACTTACATACAAACTTATAATAATGATTGAATATTAAACAGTTTAAGAAAATAAATGTGTTACAAGTAATATGCGTGCACCTCAAAAAAAAAAAAAAGATACATAAACAAGTAAGCTCATCATGACATTTTATTCACAAAAAAAAAAATAAAATAAATAAATAAAATTATTTGAGAATGTAAATGTTTTGTGTGTATGTGTATGTTTGTAATAAACTAACTGACATATTTTATAATTCATATAATCGAAGCTTAAGTTTTATTTGATGGATTTTTGCTTTTGAAATTCTACAAGTTGTCAGTTAAATTAAAATGCAGCCAGACAGACGGACAGACAGAAAGATATTAATCTGCATTTCCGAAATGCTTAATTATGTGTTAAATTATTTTAAAATATTTAATATGTATTTGTATTTAAAAAAATTCTTAACGTGTGAAGTATAAAATGAAAATCAATAATAACCCAGTCGAAAATATAAAAACTGGATGATAGCCAATGAATTTTTCATTATTTTAACGCATCAAATTCAAAAGGTCAAAATTAAATGGATACTAAATGAGTGATCAGGTTCAGTGATTCGGAGAACTTATTGTTAATATTTGAGAAATAAATTGGAGTAAAACATAAAGTCAAATCTTTTATATACATTTTTGTATATTTACCAGTTTGTTTTTGCATTTAACTTAATTTATGAGCAATTTAGGAAGTGTAATAAGTTCTAGCATTTATATTGTTTGAAATATTCTCCTTAATTTTAGACTTTTTAAAGTTTTGGTTAAATGTCAGCAGAAAATAATGAACAATTTGCTCATATGAAAGTCTAGACAATTATCAAAAAACTGATAATATCCTGCTAATACTAAATAAAATGATGTATCCTATGTCTAGACTATCATCATGCTGACTTTTATATGATCAAGTCAATAGCTGTCATTTGGAATTTCCCTCAGAGAATTTATTAGAAATAACAAATAACTTATAAAGAATTAGTAGACATTGTTTTATTAGTTTCTTAAATTAAATTAAAAACCAGATTAACTAGATTAATAAATATTTCTAGTTAAAGATAAAAATCTAGCAAATATAAACTTTTTTAAATGATCATAAATATTTGTTTTATTTTTTCTTTTTTTTTTTTTTCAATTTTGAAAGTTGTTATTTTTTTATTGCTGTTGTTAATGAATTTTAAATTAAGCAGACCCATCATTTATATTCTTTTTGTTTTTATATAACATTATAACAAATAGACCTGAATGTTCTTAAACTAAAAAAAAAAAAAAAAACATATTTTGGGCTTCAATAAATTTTGCACTAACACATCCAAAGAAAAGAACTGGTATAAAGAACAAAATTATTCACATAAACTATGAGACGATTTGAAATATTAAAATGTCATTTTATAAATTTATCTTGGAAAAAACTAACAATATGCCTACATATAAATGTCTTACAAATAAATTTATACATTTTACATATTTATGATATTAACTAAAAAAAAAAAGAAGAAGAAAAAACATATTCATAAACATATAAATTATCATAACTTGTTTGTTTTTTAATTCTTGTTTTATTAAAGTTAGAATAAAACTTAAATTATTATATTACATAACTATAAAGAACATCATCATCACCATCATCATTGACGTTATACAAACATTTATGGCTAAACAATATTGTTTTTTTTTTATTTTATTTTTAATATATTTTAATATTTGGTAAATGTAAATAAATAATTTTGGTTACTATTTAATAACTATGAAAAATGTTTTTTACATGAGTGTAAAAAACTAAAATTCAAACTAACTTGACCATTATTTTACGCACTTATAAATTTATGTGAATTAATATATTTATTGTAGCACCAACTAACTAACTAACTGTTGACTCGTTTAGTTGTCGTTTTGACTAACTGACTGACTACCTTTAAATTTGTCTGCGCCTTTTGGAGAAGGTCAACCAGACAACATTATCATCAATTCATACTCTTTTGCTATTTTGGAATATGTCTAAAAATTATTTACTAAACTAAAATATTTTAACAAATTTCAAGAATTTAACAGAGTAGCATCACAACTGAGTTTATGAGTTCAAGGCAAACTTAAAAGAGAGAGAGAGAAAAATGTCTTTGGTCACGTTATCATTTAATTGAAAATAAATACCTTTTTAAAAGGAGACTTAAAAATCTTTCTTTCTAATCATAAAATATAAGATCTTTTTTATTTTTGACAATTATTTCATTTTAATTTTTATCATTTTTAGGTGATGTTAATTATTGAGGGGAATATTTTTCATTGGCTTGACTCAGTTTTAATTTTAAACCAGTATTTTTTTTTTTTTTTTGTGAACGCTTTACGCTACATTTATTTCATCATATTTAGTAAGATGCATTTTTGAAGGTCTTTCTTGTTGTTGGTATGATTTCTTTTAAGTCAGTCGAACAGTTAGTGAATTAAATGAACTTGAAATGACAATGTGTATTTTATGTTCCTTTCCTTGCTGTTATTTTAAAAATTTTAGGTATCCTATGGCTTTAATGAAACTTTAGTTGTAAATGTTGCGTGTTAAATTTATTAACATGTCGTTTTTAATATTTTTTTTTTTTTTTGGTTTTCTTTTGTCTTGTCTTATCTTGTACAACTTTTCTTTGATTATGTGGGGTTTTTACAGAAAATTACCTTACATGACATTACATTTTGTTTTGTAATTAAATCCCCACTGTTAGTGAAATTAGCTGTATAAATGCAACTACTGATATCCTTTAAGATGTATTCACATTCAAAAACAAATTTTGCGCCTTTATTGATCACATAACCTAAGAATGAAGCTTACATAAGCTTAACATTTTCCCTGTCCTATTAGAGCATTTTTAGCTTACAAAATAACTATTTCGTATTTTATGTATTTAATCCTGCTAATACTAGATCAAACGTTTTGACTTTCATCTTTTTAGTATTAAATATCGATAGAACATAATCGGCAGCTGTAAAAAGTACTCAAATTTCTACGACATTTTAGTACTATACTTTGCGACACTGCTGATTCTGTTCTATAAATATTTGAACATATTTTGAAGAGTCAAACATTTGATAAAGGGCAAAATCAAATATTTAACTAAATTAAATGCATCAGTAGTGGTCAAAACCATTCTCTTAATATATCTCTATCTTATCATATTTAAATATCAGAGGAACACAATCAGCAGCTTGTTTATAGTATTAAATGCCCTACGACATTTTAGTATCATAAAATAGCTGCTGATTTTGTCCTTCTGACACCAAATCAACAAATGACCTTAAGTTCTTCAAAGGTTCTTCACACTAAGCAAATATATTTTTTAAATAAAAAATATTATGAAGTTCAAGCTATTTTAGTAAAATCTTTTCTATTGAAAAAAAAAATGAATATTAATTTAAATAAATATAAATTTCAATAGTACCTTTAAATAATTTTTTTTATATAATTTTGTAGGCATATTTTTTTCTATTCATATTGAAAATTCGGATTCTGTTCATCAGGTGTATGTATTTTGAAAAGTATCCACTGGGAATACTGATTTGAATTCTCATAAGATATTTTTTATTGAGCACAAAGTTACTTTTTTTTTTTTTTGTCAGCTGTACATTGTACTAAAAGCCCTATAAAATGTTTGTACTATTATCAAATTTCTGTTTTTTCTGATTATATTAAAACCAATGATACAGAAAAATATCACCTAAATTCCTTTAGAATTTAGGTAAGTCCTCTAGGTCGCATTAAGTAAATATTTAATTAAAAATTCATGACGAATTTTCATTTCTTTAATCTTTCCTTAATAAATGCATTAATATTCACATGAGTAGTGATCAATAAAAATTAGTTATAGTCTATTAGTAATAATATTAAATAAATATTTAAAGCCATTAAATACAATTTAGCTTTAATTATTTCTTGTGTATAACTTTTATAACAAATTTTTATTTTTTCTGCTTTAGTTTTTATTAACAAAAACATAAATATATATATATATATTTTTTTTTTTTTTTTGGCAAATTATTGACAAAAAAATTTATTATCATAATCAAATTAAGCCTCGAAAATTTTTTAGTTTTTGGTCATACAACATTGTTTTTTTTTTTTGTTTCTTATCAATAATATTTTGTGTGGTCGTGTTGTTGTTGTTTTTGTTAATATATATTTGATTTTATTTAGTGGTCATTTTATTTTTTTTTTTCTTAAATCAACCATCAAATTTATATCCGCATTGAGAGCTCATCATTTAATAATGAAAAAAAAAATAATGTTTAAATATACTTTTGTATATGATTTTATTTAAAACAACCTATAAAACCAGATACACCAATAAATACTACAATAAAACAAAGATTTAAATAAACGTCTTCTTAGTCGTTGTTGTCTTTGTCGTCAGGTTTTCAATAAAAACAAAAATATTAATTATAAAACTAGATTTTTTCTAAAAATATTCACACACAGATATTTCTTTTTTTTTTATCAAAAACATAAAAAATAAATGAACAATAGTTCGCATTAATATATTTGGAAATGATGTCATACTCTAAAAACAAACTAACTAATTTAGCAAATTAAACTAATTTAATTTTTCCGGCATCTTAAAATAAAAAATATGAAAACTATATTTAAATTTTCTGGATTAGAAAAAGCAAAAGAAAGAACAATAAAATATAATGATAGTTCTAAACTTTTAAGTTATCCATAATTCTTAAATAATTTGTTCAACATCCGCTTTAAGATATAGAAAAAGAAAATATGTGAGAAAAATAAGTTAAATAAAATTATATTTATTACAGCTATTAATTAGATGAAGGTGGTGTTGTTGAACTTGTTAATATCGTATTTTTTATTAAGGTGGTCGTCGCCCTGTACCTAAACACGTCAAGTGCTAATATGTGGGGAATAATTTATCTATAAATTTATCTTAATATTCTGAATATTATTGGGTTTTTTTTCACACTTAAACATTATTGTCTTTTGTGATATTTTAAATTTTAGTTTTTGTTTTTGCTTTTGTTCTAGTTAAAGTTCATCTAAATTAAAGTCAGGTTGTTCCAAATAATTAGTTCTCAACACATAAAAAATTGTTATGCGTGCCAGCTATAATAACAATTTTGTCCGTAAAAAACCATCAATTTCTTTGAAAAAAAAAAAAAAATTCTTAGCAAAAATTCTAACGGTATTATGCTGTTAAAGAAATTTTTGATAACATTAAAATGCTGACAACCGCCCATTAAATAGTCATTAATTGTTTGCCAGTAAAAGAGCAAACAAAAAAAAAAACAGAACTGCGTCTTGAGGTTTTGCTGATTAACGTGTAAGATATAAATTAAAGTTTGAAATCTATTTATATGGAAAGATATTTCCGGTAATGACAATTTTTTTTTTTTTTTTTTTGGCCAAATTCTATTATAACCAATTATTGAGGTGCATGACTCATTGTTAATTTTAATTTAATAAATAAAAACTAAGTTTTGTTTGTTTGTTTGTTTTATTTCTTATTTAAACAAAACCATTAAAAATGAGGTTTAGGAATTTCCATATTTGTTAAAAGAAATTAAGTAATATTTGTAAGGTTATTAAATTTGGCCTTTAATCTTTTATAAGATTTCTGATTTTGGTGAAATATTTGCAGGACAAAAGACAGCATTTTGACAATTATACTGTCAAAACTACGTTGTTTTCGTAGCACGCCAAGTACTCTTGACAACCTGCTGTTTTGTAATGCTAAAATTTCAACCAAAATAACTTAAACTATTTTTGAAATTGTCATCCTACTTAGAATCTCTTGTTATAGGTCAAAGGTCAGCATTAGAAAAGTAGTAAAAGATCTCTTGTTACCCCAACATTTTAACAAATAGTTAAAAACTATTTTTGGGATTTTCATTCTGTTTAATAAATCTGATTAGAACATCCTACAATAAGTCAAGGGTCAAATAAAGCAAAAGACTTATTATATGGGACATTTCCATAAAGCTAATGACAATCTGCTGAAAAATCTAACAAATGTAATTCAGGAGATTTATTTAAAGCTTTCTGACTTTCATCTCTTCTTATGCAATATGTCAAAGATCATAAAGAGCTTTGCAATAGTATGCAAATATATAGTGTAATTATAATTTTTAATTAATAAAATAAAACCGAAAGTATCATATAATTAGGGTTTGATGACATTTCAGCTAGATGTCAGCAATACTATTAAAAAATATGCTAATACTAAGAAATTTACCTACTTTTTTGCATTGCTTTTATTGACCTTATTTCATAGCAATTTGAATGAGAAAGCTAATATTAGTCTTAAAAATAGGTTAATAAGCAAAAATTTTATCATTGACCTGGAATTCCCCATTAGAAACCTTAGGCAAAAGAATAATCTCACAAAAGTTAAAAGAGAATTTATATGTATTTTAAATTATTTTGTTTCACTCCATCTTTTTTTTTTTTTTTTCTTCCTACATTAAAAATATCAAATGACATCATTTGAATCTATAAAACAAAATATATACTTTTTAATTTCTTCACTGCTTTTTTATACAAAATTTCGCTTTTATTCGAAAAGAAATAAAAAGGGAAACCACATTCAAGTCACCTTTTAAGAAACAGTTAATTTGCATAAATTGTCTCTTAAACAAAAACAAAAAAAAGAGAGAAATATAAATTTATATTGCTGTGTATTTAGCAGTAGTAATAGATTTAGAAAGAAGCATTTAGATAGATATTTTTGTTAATATGTATAATAAGGCGTTAGTTTTGCATAATAAAAGCAACTTCGTGCTTTTTTTTTTTTTTTTGTCAGAGATTTGTAGCAAGTTTTATTATATATCTTATTTCTTAAAGCAGGCAATAACAATAACATTCACGCATTTTGGCTCATCAATAATTTTAATAACATCTTCCAAAAAAAGAGTCTTGAATGTGACGTCTATTATTAACAAAATATTTTTGCTATTATTTATTTAATTTATTAGAAAAACGCTATTGTTTAGCTAATATTAGAGTATTTTTTTTTTTTTTATAAATGTTCAAGGTTTTATTTAATAAATAATAAATATATTGTAGCCATATTTGAAGCATTTAAATAAATATATTGAAAGCAATATGCAGAGCAGATTTTATCTTAAGTTACAAAAGGATTTGTAAAAAAAATCTTAAAAAAAAGGAAGTGAAATTATTTAAATACTTATTTATTTAACTAATTTCATGGGAATTATAATGGTGTAACTCTTAATTTATTTTATTGTTTATTGTTATCTCCCATAAAAAACACGAGACTTTTATTTTGAATACCGTAAATAATACTTAACGCTTACATTATTTAACCTTGATTTAAATTTATTTTATTTGTAAGATGTAAATTCAATTTCTTGTAATTTCATACAATCACTTATATAAAGTATCATATAATATGTGTTTTTAAAAAAGGGCGATTTGACATTTATTAAAACTTATAAACTACCTTGAATGTTTATTTATAGTTTTATTAAAACAATAAGATTTTCATTAATATTAAAAGAGTTAAAATTATTGTTTGGCTCCCACACCTTTAAAAATCAATTATTTTTTCCTATACAAGGGTAAATATCAGCAGGATATATATTATGATTTGTATAGATCAATATCAATACAAAAGTCAAAATCTGGGCGAATCCATAGAAGATAATTTCAATAATTGAGTATTATTTTTGGTTGTTACAACAGCGCTGTCAAACTGTATTAATAAAAAAAATAATAATTAATTCGCTTATTTTTTTTTTTTTTTTTTTTAATCTGTACTACTGTAATTAGACTACAAGTTTGTGTTTGTTTTAGTATTGTGTGGTCAAAGGTTCAAAATAGCAGGATAATATCATTAGCAAGACAATAGTGTTATTGGCATTATTTTAACCGCGTTTTAAAATGTCAAAGGTCAATTTAACAATAACAATATCACCAGGATGTTAATAGTACTAAAATATCGTAGATTATTTAGTACTATTAACAACCAAATGATTTAATAAAGTATAAAAAAGGACTAATGTTTAAAGTCAAACGTTCAAATATATTTATGTAGTATGGTTCAGTACTAAAATGATCTTAAATGTGATTTTGAGTTATGTAAAGGAGTGTTATTGTGTTTTTCAAATGTCAAAAGTTAAGTAAACATTGTTGCCACAAATATGCTGGTCAAGTGGATAATATTATCAGGATATTAATAGTACTAAAAAGTCGTAGGGTTTTTAGCACTATTAACAACCTATAAGAAAGTCAAGAATATAACCAAGTATTTCAGTCGATATTCTCTCAACTAGTACTAATGCCTCAGTGATCAATGTAAAGTCAATTCCCATTTGTAATAATGAGCGAAATTTAAAAATGTCCATAGAAAAAAGGTTAAGTAAATTCAGCTGGCCGTTGTTAATACTCAATGTTTTTAATAACATTTATAACCTGCTGAAGTAAAAAGTCATGTCATCATGTCGTTAAATCTGCAGACATCGTAAATTTAGCACCATAATTTAGCAAAGAAATTTGATTTAATTTGAAAAGGCCATTAGGGAAAAATTAAGAAAACTTAAAATATTGAAATTAATTCTGATGCTTTTAATGAAATCTTTTCAAAAGTCTGGAAGCTTAAATAAATTTCGATATAAGTCAAAAATGTATCAAGTAATTGACATTAGAATTTAAATATATTTCATTAAAGAAATGGATCATTTTCTGTGATAAGATTAATTCCTGGAGAAAGTCTGAGGTTTTTATTATGCGAGTTAAAAAAAAACATCTGCATAACGTCAATAGTACTTATGTATCGCAGGTTTACCAGCATTATTGAAAATCTACTAATTTTAAGCAAATGACCTTTGAAAGATGTCATGAAAAATGTTGTTCAGCTTTATAAGGTAAATACTCCATTTTAGCTAAATATTAAAAATATCATATTTGAAACAACTTTAACCATTCAAGGGAATGTTTTCAAAATACATACAAATATTTCCATTTAATTATTAACACCTTTTTAATATTTTTAATAATTTAAGAAAAAAAAACCTTGAAAGCCAAAAATATTGCAATTTTTTAATAAATAAATAATAAATGCGTGAATTAAAAACTATTATATGATTTCATTTAAAACAAATTGTTGTAATTTAAATTGTTTAAATGGAGTTTGGCTTTTGACACTTTCTGTGACAACAACGACCTTGCCTCATTAGCAACATATTTACTTAGAATTCGCTATGTAAATTTTCTTTTAAAATTAAATACATATTTAGGTTTTCATCTAACAGGTGTGTAATTTGCAATAATTTAAATAATGCAATCATTAAAATAAAATAAATTGTTATGAGCCATTTTACAAATATTTTAGATTTAAGTTTTCTTTTTTTCCTATAAAATTTAGTGGTTTTCCTCTTTAAATGAATCATTTTAATATTTATTATAAGACAATTTCATTTGGACTAAATAATTAACACCTAATGTTATGAAATAAAGAATTATTGTGTTTTCTCTCTTAAATATGAAATGGATTTAAGTCTCTAAAAGCTCTGCTTAATAGTATTGCAGTAACATTGAATATTTACGCGACTGCGCGCCCATCTTCATTAGTGTCGTATGAATTTCTACACATAGATACAGCACACATACCATACATACTCTTAAATATTATTTGTTTACATTTTATTAGTGGATTTTTTTTTATATATATACATATATATATTTTCAATATATTTTTATTATTGCTACTTCTTTTTTGTATTTATGGAACCGGATTTCAAAGAAATAATATTTAAATCTTTTTTTTTTTTTGTGTTAAGTATGAATTGTTTTTATTTTTTTAAATGACTATTTTAAATAAAGTACTGTTTTGATGGTCTAATAATATTCAAAATTTAAATAATAAAAAATTATTTATAAAAACGCTTTTCAAACTAAATTAATAAAAATTTTCGCTGACTGGCAAAAATTAAAGCAACATATATTTTTACTATTGATTGAGGAGAAAGCGCCTAAAGGGTTTGGTAAATGTTTTTATCATTTTAAAATTTATAAGTGCGTTCAAAATTATTTAAAATTATTACATAATAGAAACAGTTTTGCCTTGATGTTTAACTTTTATTTTATTACTAATACATTGAAGGAAAACAAAAGTAGTTGTATGCATTTAAAAAATATTTAATAAAAAAAAATATTGAAAACCTAATAGTTTACGGTAGGTAATTGACATTTTAAATTAACATCATTAGTTATTAAATAAAATAAAATTTGTTGCGAATGTATAGTTAAAAATTGTTTTTTTTTACTATTTCATTTAAAACGAAAAGCTTTAAGTGCGCTTACAAGTTCTTAAATTATGAAATAACTCAGCATTTCAAGTGTCAACACTGTTAAGTAAGTAATTAGCGTGTAAATTAAACTCAAGTGTTGTAGATACGAGAAACACAGTTAACTAACACTTGGACACAAATAAAAATAAGAATATTTCAATTTCAGTTATTCTCTTAAAATAACTTTTTGTTTTTTTTTATTTCTTTATTTTTAATAAAAATAAAATTTAAATCCATATAGATTTTTAAACACTCACCATGCAAAACACTGCACGCGCCATTTTTTAAAAATGTTTATACGAACAAGTAATCACAGCTATTTTTGTAAATATAATTTAATTAACGTTCTGGAGATCCAATTAATAAATCTTGAAGAGAAGAAAGAAATAAAAAATTTTAATTTAGCTTTTTAAATTCACTTTTGATTTTATTTTATATAATTGTACAGTTTTTTATTTCATTTAAATTGGCAAAAGTCTTTTATTATTTTTGTTTTTTGTTTTTTTAATTTTTTAGTATTGTTTTTGTTGTATATTTTGTTTGGTAATCCTTGGTCCTTTAATTAGTTTATTTAAGTTTCTTTTTTTAAATTAAATTATTTTGCTTGAATAATTAAATAAATATTTATTTTTTTATGTTGTTGTTTTATTTTTATTATTGAAAAAAAATAATAAAGAAAAAATTACAATTTATTAAAGCAAGTTAGTATTTAACCAGAGACCGTACCGTTTTGATCGATCTATGAGAACTGAAGAAGATCCGTCGCAAACTTTGCAATATAAACAATGTTTTGTGCGCAAGCGTCTGTGCCGAAAACAAAGAATTAAACACGCACACACACTCACTCTGCCAACCAGCTAGACAGCACGAGATGCGTTATGAAGTTGATGATGATGTGTTTACCGAAGAGTATTTAGTATAAATTATTAGCAAAAGCGGTAAGGCAACAGCATCTGATTGTTTTTTTTTTTTTTTTTTTTGGCAAGTGACTTGACTAGCAAGCTAGGTGTGGAATAATGTTGCCAGAGAAAATGCTTATAATGAAGGGATTTGAGATATTTTACAGCTAAATACTTAACTATAGCGAAAAGTATGATTTAAGGTGTCTGATAACTCTTGAGTTATATGTTCTATATTTCTATTACTTGTTGTGATTTCTACCATTTGGTACAAATTCCCTTTAGCATTATTTTCTATAAAATTAAGAGTATATTGTCCCTGCGCTGATTTAATTTACTTTGTAAATTTCAATAACTCTTAAAAATTATTTAATTTCGCTGTTTTTTTTTTTCGTTATTTTGCAAAATTTTTCCGTTTATGAATAATTTGGTGAAGGGAACTATTATGCATACTTATATAAAACTCATTTGTGTCAAATATGGACCGACTTTCTTAAAATTCAATACTCTGGCTGAATGAAATAATGTACCAATCATAACCAATTTTAATAGGTTTCGTCCCTATTCGTATGTTCAAAATTGCGACCTATAGTTTGATAAAGGTTTACATGGACGGAGAGATGGACATCAGCACTAAGTCAAAATAAAAATCATCTTTAAAAAATAGCCATATATAGCAAAAAATCTGATTTTCATAAAAAATAAAAAATTTTGGACAAATACAATGATAAAGGTGATTTTCATTTTTTTTTTTTACCAAAAGTCTGGAAAAACAAAAAAAAAAAAAAAAACAGGAAATTAATTCCTTCATTTTACTCTACATCAACTAGAAAAATATCTGGTAACTCTCTGGTTTTCACTCTCTGTCCATTGACTTCTCTGTTAACAATATTTGTAAAAAATCCAAAAAAATATCAAGTATTTTTTTTTTTTATATTTTAAATGAATCTCTTTGAATAAAGAGGCAATCGGGTAAGAGAAAGCAGCCCTTTGACGGGACTTTTGAAAAATTGCTCATAATATTTATACTAACAAGTTTTGAATTTTCTGATTTCTTTGCTGGATTCATTTAAAACCTCGCTTTAAGATATAAGAATAAAATGGAATTTGTAATGAAATACGTCATTTATCATACTATTTTAGCAGGCTTAATGGATAATATATACTAAAACATAAATTTTAATGAAACAAGAACTTAATAATTATTTCCTTTTATTTTTAAGATCAAACAAAATTTTAAAAAATTTTATAGTAAAATTATTACTACGTGATAGTTAGCAGCACGCACAAACTATTAAAAATAGCCCAAGAAAGAAAAAATACTAATACGAATACACCCTATGTATATGTGTATGTGCAGGAATAAAATTTCATTATTTCATGCTAAAAACATAATGAAAAAGAAGTCATGAGTTTTTTTTTTTTTTTTTTTTAATTGATTTACACATCTAGTTATTATTAATAATACCAAAATATTTGATAAATATATGGATATTTAATAAAGTAATTTTTAATTAACATAAATAAATCAAATTAAGTAGACATATAATAAAAATTCAATGTTTTCGTTTTATAAGCATTTTGTTATTAATTATATCATATTAACATACGCACATATTTTATTTATTTATTTTCTTTTTTTTCTGAATATAATTCGTACAACAATTTAAATTATTTTTGTTTCATCTTCCACTTATTATAGAATTATTATTTAATTTTTTTTTTTTTTTGATCATTTCCTTCTATTAAAATCTTATTAATTATTTTCTATTCGAAACTGTTTAGAACCTGTTGATTAAAAGATTTTTAATATAAATTTACATTTTTGTATTTTTATCTTGAAACATCTAGTTTTTCTCGTTTTATATAAATTGCCTTTTTGCCGAAAAAATAAAAATAAAAAAAAAAATCTTAAAAACTACTGGCTAGAACAAGACTTTAGAAAAAATACCACAGTCGATATGAATAAAAAATAAAATATTTATAATCGATTTAATTTAGTGAAAGAAAGAATTTGAAAATTAAATTTAAATCAATTAACTTTTGAAAGAGATAGATACATATTAAGCAGACAAATATATGAAACTTTTTGAAATGAAAAATAAAAGTCGGCATAAAATTTACCCTAAACTGAAATATATATATATATATATATATATATATATATATATATATATATATATAGTCATATATATATAATCGTCTATTAACACTACTATATATAATACTATCATATATCACTATACTATATCACTATATATCATATATTATATACTACTACTCTATATATATCATCTATAATACTATCATACTTTAATATGTCTACGTATTTCACCT
>MINK01187617.1:0-39574 GCA_001735545.1 Phormia regina
CAATATTCAAAATTTTATAGGTACACATGTTGTATGAGTAATAATTTAATAATTAAAAATACTCATACGTTACAGTATCTGATATGCAGAATAGTTAATTAATAAGAAAGAAAGAGATTTATTAATTATTTTAAAACAAATAATAGCACAACATACGTTTTTTGTAGGAAAGTCTCATTAACGATACATTTAAATTTGTTCTTTAGTTTCCTACCAGCTTTAGAATATTTTGTCACAAACAAATTTTGTCCCAAAACGGAATTTTTTTGATATAATTCTGTAACTTTAGAACTGCTGGATGTATTTGAATGAAATGGGCTATCCTGAGGTGTATGGAAATTTTTGGAGGAGGAGAAATTCGTAGCTTGTCTGGGGGGCGTAGAGTCGACCTCCAAAATTGGTCTAGTATGAACATCTTTTAAAAAATCGCCAAAATTTCATTTATGATTTGATTGAAAAAAAATGTTTGCACACAGATAGTCCTTATAATTATCTACAAAAAATATGCTTACTTGTGTGGGTTATCTCTTTTACTTTAAGAGATATTTGGAGCAAATTAAAATTTTGACCCATTTTTGGTCATGTTTTTTTTAGTTTTAGTTTTTTTTTTTAACGGGTGAAAACTTTTGAAGTATGTTATTCACCACAGATGTACCGTTAAAAAAATTTCATTCGATTCTGTTGAGGTTTAAAGAAAATATACGCGATGGAACTTGAGACTCGTAAAAAAATTCTGCACAAATTTAATGAAAATCGACTTGATCTCGTTCCAAATTAGCAAAATCGCTTAAAATTGCAAAAAGTACGGTGTGTAGTGTCTTAAAAAGATATGAGGAAACCTTGACTATAGAAAGAAAAAAGAGAAATGTAACAAAGACAGGTATAAGAAACATAAAATTGGAGACTATAGCACTAAGGTCAATCAAAAATAATCCTGGATTATCTGACGCTGATCGTGCTAACAAATTTAAAACCTGCAGAAGTACTATACGAAGAANNAAAAACGTACCAGATTATAATACAGTAATATATTAACCAAATTTAACGGTTGCATCGTTATGGGCGATGAAACATACGTAAAAGTCGATTTTAAGCGTTTTTAGTTTTTTGTGGAGCACAAAAATGTCAAAGCCAATATTAAAATAAAAACACCTTAGAAAGTTAGCCTAAGTTTTCTCCGAACTGGAATTTTGGGTATTTCGGAATAAAAAATGGAAATCTATTTATACTTTTCTATTAAGAAGCATTTTTTTATATAATACTAAAATTTCAGAATGATAGCATTTTTAATATAGATTTTATATAAATTTAAAGAATAAAAATAGAAAAAAAAATATTTTTTTTTTGAAAAATTACACTAATTACAAAAATTGTTCGTTTTTTGATAAATTTTAGGAGAGAAATTTAGCCCATATATTGAATCAGTCACGCTTCTTATAACGACAGGGTGACCATTTTACTGAAAAATGTAAATTTTTGATCTAAGTTTTGGGTATTTCGGAATAAAAAATGGGAATATATTTATACTTTTCCATTAAGAACCATTTTTTACATATAATGCTAAAAGAATGATAGCTTTTTTAATATAAATTCAAATATTATTATTATTATTATTATTATTATTATTATTATTATTATTATTATTATTTTTTAAATGTTAACCGAAATGAACTAAATTGGAGCAAAAGAGGTAAATACTGGCCCATGAAGCCTTGATCTGATGGACAATAATGGATACGCGCACACACGCGACAGGTATTGAGCGGGTCAACAGAGTGGCTGCACTCTGAATATCTGGGGCTCGAAGATCAACTTCAACTGAGGCTATTTGCAGAATACTGGACATGCATCCACTGTGTAAATATATTAAGGAACATGCCCTAAAAACACAAATAAGACTGGGCCAAACTGTACACAAGTAAGACTTTGGACACTCAGCATTAATTGGTGGATCTCAATATATGAATTTGCTTCTGACTACTTATCTACTCAAATTGAATGGGATAAGGAATTAAAAGCAGTCATACCACCAAGGGAAAACTGGAAGATGAATAACCGTAACATTGAAGGCATTAAAGTGTACACTGATGGCTCAAGGAATGAAAATGGGACAGGTTGTGGTGTTTTCTGTGAAAAGTTGGATATTACCTACAGCGCTAGGCTTGATGCATGTAGAATCTTCCAGGCAGAGGTTTTTGCCGTGTATGAGGCAGCCAGACTTATATCTATGAGACCGATATTTACGAGCGATATCACAATATACATAGATAGTCAAGCTACGATAAAATCACTCTGTAATAGGAATATTAGATCAAAGGTAGTCAGCCGTTGTCACCGAGAGCTTCAGGTTCTCAACGAACAACACTCATTGAAACTGTGCTGGGTACCGGGTCATAATAATATACAAGGAAACGAATATGCTGACGAGTTGGCACGAGCAGGAGCAGATATGGATGTAAGCATAGCTTGCGAAAGCGTCTATCCAGGTTTGAACTCAATTTTTCTTAGGATACAGAGGGAATTCATCAGAAAATCAAACGAGATTTGGCGAAACTCACCACTTGCAACGTGGTGAGTTTCGTAAACGAAGATATTATGTAAATCAAAAGATAAAAATATGCTGAAGTCTTTACCTAGTATGGAGAAATGTGAACTGAGATGGTATATAGGTATTATAGGCCATAATGAACTAATGTATTTCCTGTACAAAATTGGTCTTAGTACAGTGAGTATATGTAGATGGTGTAATGATGAAGAGGAGAACACCTTACACTACCTTTGCCAATATGTTGCATTACCACTTTACATATTTAAATGTTTTGATTCCTATTTCTTTTAGGATTTGGAGGAACTGAGAGGAATTAATCCAATGAAGATGCTGAAATTTGTGAAATTAACTGAACTATGTGTATGAAACACTGAGACGCAAGAGGAGTGGTTCTAAACGTGCTGATGAGTAACTTCTAGGATTCACTCTGGATCAACATATCGTCTCCTAAACCTAACCTAACTCTCCTCCTTTTAGCCCGTTCCGATGCTTTTTCGCAACTTATATTGGGGTGTCCTCTACCGCAACTTGTACTTGGAACCTAATAGAATCAATTCAGTTATATGTTTATCAATTTTATTTTTCACAATGTGAAAAATAACCCACATCACAAAATTCTTCATTAAATATTTCAGTGTCTAATCAGCAACTCAATTCAGCTTCGAATCTACTTCTTGTACGGTAGTTATTGAAAAAATTTATTTTATGTTTCACAGTACCCTCTCCAAGTGATTTTCAACAAATTCTTTAATTAAAATTCTTTAATCGCGTTATGGTATTTAAAATTTGGAAAAATATTTTTTTGTCCTTCTGCTAAGCCCGGGTTCATGCGCAGCAATTTTACTTGCCGCAATTTTGAGTTTATAGGAGAGAGAGAAGAAGAAAATACAAAACTTTTACTTTCTCTTTACCTTTCTCGTCTATAAAGTCAGAATTGCGGCAAGAAAAATTTCTGTGTGTGAACTCCGACTAACGGTATATTTCATTTGATCAAAAATTGTAAACAATAACAGTGTTGTATTTTCAACCAGATATCAGAGTTGGAATCGGCATTTGGAATCAATATTTAAGCAACCGTAGCGAAAAAGTTAAAATTAAATTTCTTGTTATTTCTTGATAACATTCTAACTGATTACTTTGTGTTTTTATTATTTAATTTAACTTATATGTTAACACACTTTGTTTAAATATATTTATAAAATAATACATCTACCTCTATATAACAATACTTACGAAAAGAGCCTGAAAACAATTTATTTACTCCTTTAAACTTAACAATTGTCATAATGTTTCATTTGATTTATCTTAAAAGAAATTAAGATGTCTCTAAAGTTACATAGATATCACATGATATTAGTGGACTTGCGTATATGTATGACTATATAAGAGTTTAACACTCATACATCCACACACACTCCCATTCATTACATAACCAAAATAAATGTTCATAAAAATGAAAAGTTTTTCCTTTAAGATGTTAGTCGTATTTAAACACTTCACCAAAAATACATACATCTTGGGTAAAAGTTTATTTTTGTGTGTTTGTTGTGGGGATTTACTTCAATGACTAAAGTGATTTCCTAACCAACCAACCAACCTACCTACAAAATATTCTTAGATCATATGTGTAGTAAAATTAATTTTAGGAAGGTAGTGTGAGAAATCCATTCGTTACATTTTAGAATAATTTTTATAAATTTTATTTAACTAATTTGTATAAATAGTTTGAAATTGTGGAGTTATTTTTTAATCCATAACAATAGAAATATCATTATTAAATATCATTATTCAACTCCACCCTCGTATATAGTTAAAAAGAAAACAGTAAAGGTCTATCATACAAATAGCCTACCTACACCCAATGTACATACCCTCACATTCTCACTAAAAAAATAACTTTATAAGAGTAAGTACGAAAGAGAGTGTGTGAAAAAAAAAACTTTTTTTTGCAAAAAGGTGTTTGTATTAAATATTTAAATGGTTATTTGCACTTGTATGAGTATGTGAACAACACACACAAACCTTTACAAACTTTCTTATAGTAAGGCAACATGGTAAAGAGTTTCTTGAAACTTTTCATTTGACAGTTTAGCATGTGCATAAGTGTTTCGCACGTGTGGGTGTGTGTATAGGCCAAGTTCTAATCTTTTATGATGTGGCTAAAAAGTATCTATGTATGTGTAAATATGAAAAAAATGTTGTTTTTTATTTTTTGCTGTACAAACTCAAAACGATTTTAATCCTTTCAAAGTTTCTCAGAGCCAAAAGTGACTTAATGTACACTCATCTAAAGTGTCAAAATACATCATATTCTATTTCGCTAAGAAACACACACACACACACGTACAGGCTAACATAATAAAGTGGACATTTTTAAAGACGTTATAAATATCCTTGATTTTCTAGATTGGTAGTTAGTAATACAGTAACAAAAAATTTAAGACATAGAAAAATGTATTGCTGAATAATATACCAAATCCAGTTGGTTGGAAAATAGTTATCACTATATCACCAAAGTTGACCCTCTCAATTATGTCATTCCTTGTAGCGAAAAGAAAACTAATTTTAATCTTTGAAACCTTGTATCAATTAAACGAAAAAATTAATTTTAAAGAATGAAGTACATTAAATAAAAATCATAATTTCAATAAAGTATTAATTTAATGTAAGAATTCATTGTTTCAATAAAAACATTCTTTAAAATACAAAGAAATTAAGGCTATTATAAACAGCATAATATAAACAATTAATTGAATTTATTTCTTATTTGAGAGAAAGCTCTCAATTTTTTTGAAAACTATTTTCTTAACATATTGCATTTATAAAATGAAAACAGGGCAGAGGGTTGGTCCGGAAGGGAAAGACTATCCCATATAAAATAAAATATTACTTTAGTGAAAGTTTTTGAACAAATTTGTATTTAAGACTTTAAAAAAGAGTGAGTCGAGGGTATGTAGTGGATGCAACATTAAGAACATACATTTTTAAATAAAATATTTTATAAAATTTTTTCTGTTTCTGTTTTTTTTTGAGATTTTTCTGATTAATTTAGTCACTTTTTTCTAAAGCCCTGCTCTTTTAAGTACACTGAAAAAAGTATTTTTAATGAATGCAGTACATTAAATGACATTCATTATTTTTTTCCAAGAAGTTATTAAATTAATGTAAAAATTCATAGCTCTAATGAAAAGATTCATTAAAAAATTAACCCTATTATGAACATTACATTGTAACAAATACTTAAATTTTTTCCTTAGTAATATAAGTTAATTATTTAATTGATTTAATATTAGAACATTGAATTCGTTTATTCAATGTACTAATACATTGTTTTAATTAAGTAGAAGCATTCCACAATGAACAAAATTATTTAATCAAAGAAAAAATTCATTAAATTACCTTAAAATAATACTTTCTAACGGGAAATAAAATAAAAAAAAGTAAATAAGTTATACAGGGTAAATCGAACAACACAGCGGATTACACAAAGTAGGAATTTTAAGATTTTCCTTAATGGGTTTAAACAGTTTTTAAAATTATATATTTAACTTATATTTGTATATACAAAACAATTAAGACCCAGACCAGCTCTCAGAGCGTTTCGAAAAATGTCGTGAAATAAAAAACCAAGTGTATTAAAATTCGTAAGTATTTATAAATATATAAAATATTCTAACTTTATTCTTTATAAAATAATATTACAGACTAATCAAGACTACAACTGGTGATCATCATGATATGCCTGTTTTATATTTATGGCACCTATATGATATTTTATTATTTATTATATTGAGTCAATATTGTACACTTAAATCATTTAATTTAATATAGAATAAAAACCCAAAACACACAGCAACTATTTTCAATGTACGGTTTCATTGGGACAATACATATATTCATTGAAACTACTGTACTGTTCATTGTAAATATTTATTATTTATTAAATTTTATTTTTAATGTATGGCAATACATTGTTTTAATGAACCCGTACATAGGGTCAAAATTATAGCACAAATTCATTGTAACAATCGGTTAATAAATAACTGAGACAAAAACTAAAAAAATAGTTAATATATAAATACACAAAAACATATATTAAGCATTGTTGTTGTTTTTTTTTTGGCAAGTATATATATTTATATATTTAATTGACTAACTTTGTTAATAACTATCTCATCTTTATTGTATGTAACGACATACAATAAATATTAGACAGTTATTGACAAAGCATTTAAAAACACATTTTTGATAATATATAATAATATATAGTAATACACATAGATTCGTCCTTGTGGCAAAAAAATCATATATACCAAGTCATCAAATTATCTCTAAAATTGCGACCTGTACTTTGCGCACAAGCTTTACATGGACAGCCAGCCAACCGTCCAGCCAACCAGACGGACGGACGGACATCGTTAAATCGACTCAAAAAGTGATTCTGAGTCGAACGGTATACTTTAATATGGGTGTAGGAAAATTTTTTCTCTGCGTTACAATATTTGCACAAACACATAATACCCCAACCACCTTTGGTGATGTAGGGTATAATTAGAAGCCAAGAATAGGACACGAAAATAAAAATCAAATTTCATACAAAAATTTTCATGTTGTAAAATGTAAAACGAAACGTACGTACAAATTTTGTATATTTATGATACTCGAGAATATGTTAAGTTTAGGATCGAAAAGCTGTCGAAATTTCCTAAAGAATTCCTGGTTTGGGAAGTATAATATGTGGTTACGGTAAAAGACGCAAGGTATTTGTTACAGTGGGCTTTATAAATACCGAAAAATACAACAAAGAATGTTTGCAATTTTTTTTTTCCTTTCTTAAGAGAACGCAATGGTTTTACATATTTTTGGTCCGATTTTACATCACGTGTCTACCTAAGAACGCTGTTTTATTGTACTTTATACCCCCTCCTATTATTTTTCAATAATAGGCATAAAAAAATCTCCCTTTTGTTTTTTTTTTTTCACAAAATTAAAACTGCTGAACGTGAATTAGATATAAAATTTAATTATTTATTATCAATTATTTTAGCTCAACTTTACAAATGGAGCTATGGAAATATGACGGTGAATACCACAATTGTTATTTATAGACGTTTAGATTAGATTTTAAGCAACAATTTATTTTTTGTTTATGGAAGTAAATTGCACTGACATTTGGCATTTTTTCAATATCATCTAATTTAACCACATTATTTTTGAACTCGTTAGAGCCGTTCGAAAACAAAATGTACATGTACATTAAAGTGCCTCACGACAAAAGTAGCAAAGGTACCCCTGAAGAAATGAAGCCTAGTATGTTATTATATGTTTCCTAAAAATATTACATTTCAATGTTTGAAGCTGGATCATTTTCAAAACACCACTATTTCTTTCAATATTATCAAAATATTATGTGATAAGAAAATTAACTTTAAATTATAATGGCGGCATACTACGATCTTCCATATTCATTTAAATAATTAAGTTTCTTTTACTCATAAATAAGATCATTTAAAAACATTGTAATAATCGAAAAAAAAGTTTTTGAAATTTTGCGGTGATTTTACACTAATTTACTGCCTTTTTCAATAAATTTATGCTTTTGGGGACATATATATCTTTGACATATAAATTTACTAAGCCAATTATGGACCTGAAGTCCTAATAAATTATTTATGCAATTAAAGGGTAATAGTATTTAATAATTTTCGATGGAAATACAGCACCAGTAAAATTTCTTCTACTTACGACTATGCAATAACTCTCATTTTTCTACAAGGCAACTAACTTCCTGTTTTAGTCTCGCGCACATAACTTTGTCGGACACGTATCAAACGAACAATTTTTCTTTTTTATTTAATCAATTTTGTTTTTAATAAAACTTCATCTGTGGATAATAAAACACATGTATATTGTTGTTATGCATACACTCATGCATACATACACCAAGACAATTTGCTAAACAAATTTTGCAGCACAAGAAAAATTGTTCGTGAGCTACATGAGTCCAACAAAATTTCCGACGAAGTATTATTTTTTATATGGTTATTTATGAGTTAAATATTTTTTGTTTGTTTTTTACAATACTGCAAAATAGAAAAAATAATTTTAGTAGCAATTGTAATCAAAAATGAAACAGTAAAAATATTTTTTTTTTTTTGTTTTTCTTTTTTGCTAGCAGCAGATATTGATTGAAAAATGTGATATTAATAAATTCCCCGAGAATGTAAACACATTTTTAAATATTTTTTACTCCATATTTATCAGACGTCGTTTTACTATCATATGTTGAAAGGTATTTTAAAAGTGATGCAGGCACATTTGCAACATACAAATTAAGGCATTTTAATGTACATTCCTCTACATAAATTTAATGATATCAACGACACATAAAATATAATCAGTTTTTTTATAAAATTAAATAACAAAGCAATAAATACGTTTTGTAAAAAAAAAAACAAATTCTATTGTTCCCAACGTAATCATCATACAATAAGTTTTTGATAAGAAAATCAGACGCATTGAAAAAATTATATTGGGTACTTGGCTATAAATTAAATAAATTATATTCTGAACACCATTTAAAATGGAAACTTACAGAATCTTTGATTTTATTTGTTGTGGAGAAGAAAGTTTTATATACAATATTGAATATCAAATATGTATATGATTTGAAGATGAATGTAAAATGAACTTTGTTGTACCCTATACATTTTTTAAATAATAATTATAATTGTCTATACATTAGTGCTAGTATAAGTTTATTTCAAACACGCCTATAAAACTTTTCAATAATATGCAACGATCCAAAGATTTTCTCAACAATAATAACTACATAAAAAAATGTTATTTTATCTTGTTTTTTTTTATATGTTTTTATTTATGCATGTTTTTACTGTCCACTTTTCTTAATGTCAGTTCTTTTATTTTTTTTTTTAGTACAATCAAGCATTTCCTGTTTATAAGACAAAAAAATAAAACTACTGCTTTGAATACTGACTACACATTTTGCCAGTTTGATGGCAGACAGTGAAGCGATTTTTTTTTCTTTAAATAAAATTAAAACTGGGTGTTGTGTTATGTGCAACTAAATGTGTAGACAATAGCAATTTTTTACATAAAAACAAATTATACTTGAATATAACCACCATTATTAAGTTTCCATAAAGCCACTGTTTTATGATATGCAATACTTGCATTTGTTTTACTAAACAGACAATCAGATTATTGTGTATACGTTCAAGTGTATATATTGATTGTTAAAAAATGTAAAGAGGAAAATTGCACAGATTTTGAGGATTTGGAAAAATTACTTGGTTAAAGGTAAAGGTATTGTCTTTTACTTTGCGCTTTAAAGACCAATTCCCTTCGCTTAAGAAAAAATTGTATTTTAATGAACAATATTTTGAATAAAATACATAGTACCTACACATCATAAACAATAAATTTATACCTACACCCAATATTTTTCTGTACATAACCGTGAAAATTTTAGATTTTGCTCTATAAAACCAATAAAACAAATTACATTCTAATCTTTTTGGTTTAAATAGCGATAAAACAATTAAACAAAATTATTTTCCTAAAAAAATAAATAATGATTCTTTTTTAATACTTAAAATTTTTCAAATGAGTAAGAGATCCGCTAAAAGTTTGTACTTTTCAACTTGTACACCACTTTTTGAGGTATGAAATATTACTTTCCATACCATATTTACAACCTAACTGTAAACTTAAAACCTTGCACTTTTGTACCGTTTACAGGTAGTGAAAAATGTAATTTAACAAATTATATACACAACATTATAATTTATATCATGATAGAAAATTGATGTCATACTAGTTCAATCATACACAAACTCCAGACATACAGTGGTATACAAAAAAAATCCAAGTCAATAACACAAACTGTATAAAAGCAACAATCTCAAATATGTTTTTTCAATTTAGTCATTTGCTATAGAAACTACTGAATTTAAATATGTCTATATTTATATACAAAAAAAAACTTACTAAATATTTAAAAAAAGACAAATGTATGTAAACAAATCTATTAACACAACACCGGTCGGTCAATGCAAATGATTGCCAATGAAATAGAAAAATCATTTTTATTTTTTACTAAAACGACAACATCGTAGCATAACAAAACACCCCCTTTTAAATTTGTTCTCTACATTCTTGTTCTAATATCAACGCAGCTAAAAACAAATGTCTCACTCAAAACAACAGATGATCATCAGCCCACAAAAAGACGATTTAAATTTGTGAGAATTCTAATTCTATTGTGATGTGAGCATTTTTTATACCAACTCGTAGTAAATTTTCAATTGAATTAATTAAAATAAATTGACAGCTTAAATGTTAAAATTGCATTACATATCAATTTAATAAGATAGTAATTTAAGAATGACGGACATCCAGACGTGCGAGCAGAGTTTTAATGATGAATTATTATCAGGCCATTAAGGGCAGACTTAAGAAACTACCGATTATTGAAAATAAAAACAATATTTTTTTTATAAAAAAGTAACGATTTACAAGTTTAATATGTACATTGAATAATTGAATTTAACTTTTATACGCTTCATCACAGGTGTAAATGACATATATTAGTAGTTTGTATTTTAATCAATCCCAGTTCTATGAATGTATATTTCAAACAAAATGACAAACACGATAAACCTGACATAAATATATCACAGTGAATAAATAGTGCATATTTTCGGAAGTGGTGATATTTATATTTAAATTAGTTTTTTTTTCAAATGCCATTTTAGTACTATTAAAAATATTAATAAAAACTGATAACCTGTGTTTAAATTTTTTGTTTAGATTTAGATTTTAAAATGTTTGTATGTGCAGGTCAATAATTCTTAGAAATATTTTTGCCAAACAAACTAACAACAAAACAACGATGACGTAAAAATCATAAATAATGTTTCCAAAATTATGTATACACAAAATTTTTATAATAACATGCCTGCACAGAGTCACAAGTCATTCATTTGAAAATTTAGATAGAGCCTTTCCCAAGGTGTTTATTAATTTATCAATTGTAATTTTTAAACAAGTTGTGTTATTTCTATTTGGCGATATAATACGATTTTGTCAGAAAAGTTTCGTACCCATAATGTTTCCTTAAACCCAATTAATTTTTAATGCAACGGAAAAACAAGTTAATGTGGAATTATTGGAAGTCTATAAACAATTTGTTTTGTTTGCTTTGTAGCTAAAATCTAAGTTTTACCTTTTCAACGTTTCAAATGTGAAGAGAGAAATGTCCAATAACCATGTTTGGTAGGTTAAAATTAAAATTTCTATTTTTGTTCTTAATAAAGAAATGAAAGTACTTTTTATTTGAGTAATAATATTTAAATTGTTGTTGCTAATGTTCAATACATTATAAACAAATTTACAACAGCTTAAACTTTATCTTTGAACTAGTAGATTAGGATTTTAATTAGATTAGAAATTACAAGTTCATTTCCAAAAAATTTGGACATAAACACTATCACAAAAAGACACTATTAGAAAATATTTGTTAAAGTAATCAGCACTATGACATCAAAAATTATATCATAATCATCTTATACACAAAACTCATTTACTCATACAGTAATAGTAAAATGAAAATGTCAACTATATATAATCAAATACTACAACAAAAATGTGTTAAATGCAGAACAATAAAAAAGTCCGACGTCTAACAACAAATAACCATGTGCTCTTAACAAACACTATTTTGTTTTATACAGAAAACAAAGCAAAATAATATATATATTTATATTGATTTTCCCTACATTTGGGTAGACAAAAAAAGAACAAGGGCGAAAAATAGATAAAAATCTTTTTTTGTTTATTTTGGAGTCTAAATAGTATATAAATTGAAATGAAAACTTCTATAATTATTAATTATTAATTTAATAATTAATACCTCGAAATTTATACAAATCTATTAATATAATTTATAAACGCAGAAATCGGAAATATACAAATTTACCCCAAGATACAAAAATTTAAATAAAATCCACTTTGATTTATTTGTTAAAAGCAGATTTAAATATAACTGTGAAATATAGAAATTTATCTCAAAAAACATTTTGATTTTGATTTGTTTTATGAAATTCATAAAATTTATTTTAATGTATTATTGCAAAATTATATGTATAATTATTATTATTATTATTATTATTTTGTTTTAAATAATTAGCACTTAATATGGTAAATGAAAATGAAATGATATAAATGATAAAATGAAAACAATTTTATTTAAAATTTAATCTCTATTTAGGTATAAAGTTTAAGATAAAAAAAAGATTCTTAAAATAGGAAAAACACACAAATAAAAATATAAAAAAAAATAGCAAAATAACAAATTTTGCTAAAGAAAGAAATGTATTGCCATATTATTGATCATAAAATGACATTGTAATTAACTTTAGAATTAAAAATCTTTAATTTCTTTTAAATCTTTATAGAAAATGCACTTTACTTTAAATATAAAACTTTAAAATGAACCTACGTTATTTTTTATTAAACACTAAAACACGGCAGAGCTGAACTTAAACTAAGTTAGATAATGTAATGGCGATAGCAGGCCTTTCACATAATTCGTTGGGTTATTAAATCGCTGATTTATTTAATATCAAAGTCTTTCCAATTCTATGCCTGCTTCATTTTCTTCTGTAGTGTTTACTTTAGGAGTAGCTGCAAATAAAGGTTGACTGGTTGTCGGTTCTTCTTTATTTTGTACGTTGTATTGCTCGTAGACAATTGTTTTGCGTTTCTTAAATATGAAGTATAAAATAAAGCCATTTATTACGAATAGACCAACAATAATAATGCTCGGTATAACAATATCGGTAATAACATCAAGTTCTTTATTTTCCATAACCATTTTGGATTTGTTGAATTTTATTATGTATTTGTTATTGTTGTATGGAAATTTTTAAAATTTTTAATTTAAAAAAAAAAACGATTGTCAAAATAAATTAAACACACGAAATTTAATATTTTGCTTAATTTTATTTTTCAATTTTTTTAGTTTGTCATTTTTTGCCGTTAAAAAATATACATATAAATTTGTATGAAATAAAAATGTGCCTTGCTTGCTCGTAAATCGTAAAGCAACGAAGGAAAAAAAGCAACTAAACTATAGCAAGACTCTAATACTACTGAGGGTTGGAATACTGGCATTGCTATTATCACAAACAAATACAACAACCAGCACTCACGCAAGAAGACAAAATATGAACAAATTGTATAAAATAGTGATGGAAAAACTAAGGTAGTACCTCTTAGAGTACATTAAAAAGTACTAAACATATTTTCATTTGCGAATATTTTTAAAGTGTTTTTAAAATACATTTCCTAACGAATTCCACATTCATTTTATTATACACATTAATTTTTGTTATCAACAATAATTTGTCTATCTAAAGAGTTTCCTCCATAGAAAACAACTAGAAGTCCAACTCTTTTCATTCGCTCAGAAACAAAAAAAGGCTCCCTTCACACGTATTAATTTGTTCTGTAGAAAATTTTACTAACACATGCAAAGAGTTCAGTTTTTTTGAAAATTCTGTTAGGTTTTTTGTGAGCAAGTTGCAGTTTCTATGGTTTCCTCATTTCAATGTCAATGACCAATAAAACTTTAAATTCAAATTATCATTTATCATTCTCCGTGATGAGAGCTATAATATATCGTCAAATGTAGACTCGAAGTTTTAATGAAAAAGGGCAAAAATTTGTACCAATTTTCCAACTCTAGTGTTAAGAGCTGTCTGTTTAATAGTTGTTATTTTCTTAGACATATGTACATACATATGTATAATTTTGGATTTTTATTTTTCACGAGTTTTCAGCACAAACAAATAACAAGAAAAACGTGAAGGAAAAGCACACAAAAAGAAATCAAGAATATGTACGTATCACAAAAAAAACACCACAAATATGTTTGGCCAACCATACTAGCACGTTATTTATAATGAGAGACTAAAATATATACCGGTCTCCTTTAGTTACCAAACGGTCTCCTTCTTCATATGTAAAATGTTTGTAGATATTTTTCGATAGGTTTATTATTCTATTTATAATTTAAATAGGTAAATTATAATAAAATCTACGGAAAAATAAAAATTCATTTTAAATACATTCATTTTTATTTATATCTTTTGATATTTAAAAGTAATTTATTGTTCTTAAATTAAAAAATATTCATAAGATAATTTTTTAAATAACATGATAATTTTAAAATACAATATTACAAGAGAAAATAAAGAGCAGTGTTGCCGGAGTCGATAGTTCATATTACACAACCCAAACCTTCAAATTATTCAAAATTTAAAAAATTACACAAAAATGTAAATTTTTTAAAAAATTATTTATTTTAATATAAGAAAAAAATTAATTTATTTTGTTTTAGCTCTGTGATTTCTAAAATATAAATATCCCAGCAGAAAAAGTACTAAAAAAGAACTCTAAATGCGTAGATTTTAACAATGTGTTGTCACTATAGTTTTTAAGCCCTGATATTTATACCAATGACAACTATTTTTTGTGTTTTCTTTTTATGAATTTTGTTATTTAATAAAAATGTTGTTTTAGGTTTTTTTAAAGATAATGAAAATACTTAAAAATTTGTGAAATTTTAAACTTCTTAGAAATTTCCCTGATAAAAATAATAACATACATTCATAGGAGTAGTTAAAGTTCTCTTTCGGGACCATTATAAATCATGGAAATCACAAGTTACACATTTTATTCCGCTCCTGTTGCAATATTGCAGTGTTTTTAAACCTTACTTTATTTGAAATTCAGGTTTTCATTTTTACAGACTTAAATCTCTAAGTTGGAGCAATTTTGTACAAAAAATATACATGACTTTTTATTAACAGTTACATATGTATAATTATTTATGAAATTAAGTTCCATTGAAATTACACAGAAATTTATACAAGGAATTTAAAATTGTCCCATTTTTGGATAATTACACAAAAATCGGCAACACTGATAAAGAGTAAGTAAATTTAGAGTTTAATTTAAAAGAGAAAAAGAGCAAATGCTGCTCACATTTTTGTGAAGCCTTAAGTTAGGCAATATTTTTTGTCACCGTATGTCTAAATCGTAAATTCAATGACAAGAAAAAATTAACTAGTTTTAATAAGGAGCAATAAATAAAGAGTGAACAGAATTTGGTAACATCATGACAATTTCAGGACAAACATATTTTTGATGATCCAACAATAATACACAGCAATGGAAAAAATTTTTGTAGTCAATATATCAAATATATTAAATTTTAACGAAATAAAAATCGAAAGGGGAGAACATTTCCAAACAATGGATTTGCCTTTTACATTCATTTATCTTATTATGTTATTAGATGATGACTAAAAAATGCCTTTCTAATGACTTTAATGGTATCGAAGTTAGTCTATGTTATCGAACTATAACTATAAAATATATGTATTATAAAAATTTACTACATTGTGAAATATAAAATTTTACCCTCATCGTAGAAAATTGTTTCATGATCTAATTAAAATATATTATTTAATTTTATAAATGATATAACAAAAAGTCTGTAAAGAATATACGTACATTGACATATTACCCATGAAGATAACATTAAATAGACACTGTAATTTATAAAATCAATACAAAGCAATAAATTTATATAGAAACAAAAATAAATCCAAATAAATACAAACAAAAATAAAAAAACATACATAACTTATCTAAAGTGATTGTGAGTTTATCAGTTTATTTGTCTTCTATTAATAATTAAAGAAAAACTATTAAAAAAAAAACAGCAACAGTATGTCTATTTTAAAAAATTAAACTAAAAAAATTTATTTCTAAAATAAATATGTGACTGAAAAAGTTTGAATGGTGCAGATAGTGTCAGTGACAACACTTCTCTGTGGAAATCAACATTAATTTTAATATTTTATAGATAAAATTAAATTATGTATACTTTTTAGGGTATTTACTTGAATATTGTTTGTTCGATAAATCGTCACATTGAAATAAAACATTTTTTGAAATAAAAAAATTTATTCGAGCAAATTATATCGATTAACCGAATAATTGGAGTACAATATATTTTAAATGTTTCCTTTCTCAACTAGTTTTTTTAATTTTTATTAAATTTTATTTAAAAATTTTATTAAAAAGGACAAAATATATGCCTAAATTACAAAAAGTACTTAAAGATCGTTTTTCAATAAAAAAAAAATAAAGAAAAATATAAACATTACTTTAAAATACTATAATGTAAAATGCAATAATTATATTTATATTATTTTAAGAAATAAATTGGAAGACTTAAAGTTTGAAATGGAAAAACATATTATTGGTTATGTGTGTGAAGATAAATTTTAAAATTTTTTAGCCAAGACACAAACCTGTTATTTTANNATGGAAAAACATATTATTGGTTCTATGAATGAAAGTAGTAAATAGTTGATATTCTCTGTAGAATGTTTTGACGAATTTATTATAGAACTTATGGAATTTCTTACATTTCTGATATTGTAAGGAAATTAAAAGTTGTAAAACATTTTTTATTACAAAATGGATAAAAACTCAACAACAATTTTATTTTTTATGAAAANNTTATTCGAATAATGAAAAAGTTGAGTAAATAAATACAAATACTTTTGCATTATTTCTGCAAAACCTTCATCTGGGTTAAAAAACATCACATGACAATGAGCATGACTTTACAGCTGCATTTTAGAGCTGATACAATGTACCATTTAAATGATTGATAATGTTTAATGTTATTGCCTTCCGAAACGTTATACATACATATTAGCAAAGCGATAAAACTTTGGCTGGCTGGTGGTAACCGGAATTTGCATTTTTTCTTTTTGAAATTAATTATCGCATTATTTTTATTGTTTTTGTAAAAATAATATAATTTATACTAAAAGGATTTAAAAAAATTACTATCAGTAATTTAAAAAAATGCATCCAAAGTCTGAAATATACATTTTATAAATGTTATTAACTTTTATTGTATATCAAATTAAATTGACAGCATTAAAAAAAATCTTAATATTAAAACAAAATATATATACAAGGCCGTATTAAATAAAAATAAATAAATTGCTTTCTTTACAAGTATTTAAGTATAAATTTATTTTCTTATTTATATTATGTGTTATTGTCTGTCTAGTTATTATTATAAATCCTGTTAGTTTTGTTTTAGTTGTTTATATTATTATTTTGTTTCTATTATCAATATAATGCAATAAATGGCGTTTTAGTTTGTATTATCTTTTATATACAAAATTTTTGCGTTATATATTAAATGGGTCATTATACTTTTTTTGTCATGCTTATACAAAAAGTTCCTTATATTATTTTCTTATCATTATTGTTCAAATTGTTTTACCGAAATGGGTTTTAATAATAAAAAAATAATAATTATTATTATAATAAATAACAATTCAAATTTTCTACAATGATTTTGAAGAATATTAATTAGTGTATTACACTTTATTAGAAATTTCACAGAATAGATCCAAAAAATGTATATATATGTGATATTTGAGTTGTTTTGATCTCTACCCTTAATAAAACTCCTTAATGCATTAGATGTCTTATTTTATATTTAAATAACAGACCCTACAGTTTGATTTAACAATAAACTAAAAACTAAATCTCAACGTTTTATACCAGAACATCTCATTTGAATTGTATAATGATAATTTAGAAGTAATGCAAAAGTACTTCCCAAAAAATTTTGTTTATTTACCTTTGCTAGAATATAATCGATAGTTTAGAAAAGGCGTTGATACACATTTAAATCTAACACAAACATGTTTTACATCATAAATAATAAAAAAACGAGAGAAAAAGGTATAGTCGGTCAAGCCCGACCATATGATACCCTACAACATTGCCTATGTGTACCAAAATTCTGGAAGGAGCTAATTATGGACCTATACTTGTATTAAGTGGAAGATAAAAATACTAATACAAAATATTACTTCGATACTAAGATTCACATGTATTTATGCACTTGTTGGTGATTCCCGAAATTGGACCTTATATGGGAGCTATAGTCAATTATGGGCCGATTTTAATGAAATTTTGCAGGGTCACTTATACTTATATGAATTTTATATGTTTCGAATATTAAATTAAAATTAACATTTTTATGGGATTTATGCACGTTTAAGTGATTTTCTAAAGAGTAATTCATATGGGAGCTATGGAAAATTATTTACCGATCTTCATGAAATTTGGCATATGGATTTATTCTTATATAAAACTTATTTATGTTATATTTCATTAAAATATTTAAATTTTTAAGGTATTTTTGGGTGTTAAAACTGTATTCCGGGAGAAAATTTGTATGGGGGCTAGGTGAAATAATGGTCCGATCATGACCAAAATCAATAGGCTTCGTCAATGGGTCAAAAAATCACATGTTCATCAAATTATCTCTAAAATTGCGACCTTTACTTTGCGCACAAGCTTTACATGGACAGCCAGCTAGCCAACCAGACGGACGAACGGACATCGTTAAATCGACTCAAAAAATTATTCGAACGGTTTACTTTAAGGTGGGTATAGGAGGATTTTTTCTATGAGTTACAATATTTGCACAAACACATAATACCCCAACCAACTATGGTGGTGTAGGATATAAAAAATAGATTTCGCTTAATCGGTTAATCGACACAAATTATTCGATTTATTCGAAAAAAAAAACAGTTTTCATTTATTCGAACAGTTAATCGACAAAAATTACCCGGATAACCGAATGGTGGTTAATCAATTGGATACCCTAGAAAATACCAATGTTACAAAAAAATATTTTGTGTACGACGAGAATGACAATCTACAAAAGACTTAAGTCGGTTTGACGGTAAACAAGGTAATATTGAGTCTTAGCTGGGATTGGACATTATGTCACTCGAATGCATTAAGAATCACTTCGCATTAATCATTTCAAGTGAGGGACGCGAATGTTATAGCGGTTTAACGTTGAACATATACAAATTAGAAGTTTATGTACAATTCTGGTCAAAATTACATGTAATTGCAAAACCTACTGAGTTATTCAAATAAAATTTATGATATTTTCAATGTTTGATGGTATTAGTGCAAAATATTTTAGGATTTCCTAGTAAAATTTTAAGACATTTTCTTTTCAATAAAAATCGCTACTTTTAAAATCTTGTGAAAAATTTTGATTGATTTAAAGTTGTTTCTCCATTTATTGAAAGAAAATATATCTTGTTAGAGTTTATTACATAGAAAAATGTTTTTTTATTTTGTGATCCTTTTTTAACACAAATAAATATTTTTTGGTCCATACAATTTTTAATTTTAATTATAGTTAATTTCATGCTGTTCACACGATGTGCCTTAGCGAAAATTTTTGATCCCAATCAAATATATTTATAGCCAATCTTATATCTATACATCTAATATATTAATTAATACTCCTCCGATTTTGTTATGTAAAAAACTTCCCGCAGTAATCCAAGCAATTCCATGTGAAAATGTAAATGTGCCTAGCGGAAAACCGTCTTTTTGAAAAATTTTCGCACTTGTTTTCCAAATTTTGAAACTATTTACTACTTTGACATAATTCGGGCACAAAATAGGCACAATTACAATAAGTATCAATATCAATTGAGGTGCGCACAGACCTGACTCAAAAATCTGAAAAATTTTGAAAACCAAACAATTTTGTCATCACAACTTTACTACTCTATAATAAGTTATTGAAATTCTGTACAACAACAAATATGGTGCAGAATTTATGTACAAAGTCCAATTAGTTTACTTAGGATAGAGTAAGAACAAAAAGTATAAACGCGCAAACAAAAATTGTAGAACAATGGTCAAAATTTAAGTAGATTTTATCAGTTTTTCTATATTCTTGAATTTTGAACAGCAATCCTGGTTAAAAAAGAAACTTTCTGTGCTAAAATTTTGCACTATATTAGTTTCAAGTCTTGTAAGAACAGATCTGTAACCAATTTGTTCAATATAACTTTACCACAAAACTTATTAAGGATTTAAGTCAGTTTCAGTTAGGCTAAAAATTGCCAATATATCAATCATTTTGTTTTTTTTTAGCATTCCGAAAAGAAAAAAACTACTAATAACTATTTCGACAAGAACTCATTTACATGTATTTTATAGGAAGAGATATTTCCCAGAGATTATTTTTATCAACGCCCCACATTTTCATTATAAAGATTTCATTAAAAAAATATAGATTTATCGATAAAAATAAGTTAATAATCACAATCACAGTCAACAGTTTGTAATTACATTCCCCATTATTATATTATTACAATTAAACTTATTTATTGAAAATATATATTTTAAAATCTTAAAATAATGTGCTGCTATGATTTAAAACAAAAAACAAATGTATCTATCGGCAAATTAGAATTTTTATTCTTTAATATCCAAATGTGAATAGTAGATTGAATTTTTTCAATTTTATTTTTTGTTAAAATTAAAAATTCAAATTCCATACCCCTTATTTTAAATTTTCATTAAAAATTCTCTCTATCTGGCTTCATTGGATCTAACCAACCAAATTTATTCTGTAATCTACTCATATCCGCGATTAAGAAAAATCAACTCAGCAGTGAGAGGTCCATTTTCAAAAAAATAATTTCATAGTTGCAAAAATTTTAAATTATTATTTTTTATATACAAGTAATCATTTGTAGTAAAATGACGCTCTTCTTATAGCAAATTATAGCTTTTTTTTCTTTTTTTTTTATTTAAACATAAAATGTGTTATTTTTGAATCCACCTCTTTTGTTGTTATTTTATGAACTTTGTTTACTTTGTTTAGTACATATTTATTTTATCAATTAAAGCCCTTAATCAGTTGCAGAAAAAATGTGAGTGTAAAACAGAAAATTATTTTATTAAACAAATGCAAAAAATTCCTATAATTTTTACGATAAGCTTTAAAAAAAGTATGACTAATATCTACGTACTTGGTTGCATTTGTTAAAGTCTAGACAAAGAATATGCTGCTATCAATTTCGTAGAATTGTTTTTAAGTTTGTGCAAAATTTTAAACATTTTCAAAAACTGGTTTAAAGATTTATTTAAAAGCAAAGATTGTTTATAATCAAATTTTTATAAACTTTACATTTAGTATTTTAAATAAATAAAAGCTAACTTACCTTAAATGTGTGCCATTCTTCTTTAACTAAATCTGTCAATGAAACAGCCTGGGCTAAGGCTACAATAGCCAATAATGCTAATACTGTACGCATTTTTGTTGATATACCAAAGGTGATGATATCTGTAGTGATGTTAAATGCTGTAAAAAAAAGTAGACAATTTTGAATAAGTTAAAAATACAAAAGAAAGTTATTCTTTTAATTATTATTTCACAATAAACAAAATTGTTTTATAAGTACAAAAATAATTGTTACTAAAATTCGGTACATATTTGGGAGGATTCACACGGTGTGTTAATCTCATATTGTAGTAATGTAAAAAATTTTAAAATAGTAGAAATATAATTTTTGCTTTTCAAATTAAATGTTTTAAAATATATTTTTAAACTCTTGAAAAAAATTATATAACATTTGATAGCACGCACACCTAGTGAATCCCCCAATTATTTTATTGACAATTATTTTTATTAATTTTAATGTATAATTTTCCACTGAAATCATAAAAATCTAAATGAAACAAGTAATTAATGGTTTTTGTACCAGTTAGTTTAAATCACCAAATAACGTTTATTGGCCGGTCAGTCAGCTCCTCATTTTTTTTTTTTTTTTTTTTTGGTAAAATGTTTAATGTAAATAAAAGTTAACTTTAAATTTGTTTGATAATTAAGCTTTTTTAAATAATTTCACACTAGTAAACTAAATATCATATAAACAATTATATTTTATTAATAAAAAGCTCTTTTTTAACTAAAAAAAATAAAACATTAAGAGCTTTACAAAAGGTTCCCCCCTTTTAGCATTGACACGACTTAGGAAGAAGATTTAATGAAAACAGGTTTTGAATTTTAAAAATTATTGATTATTTTACGTTCAGTTTTGAATATTTAAATTAATGTAAAAATTAATTGTATTTACTTTTTCAGCATTTTATTATGCGTCATTAAACTGGGGCGGAAAATGACCTAAAATACATCTAATAAAACATAAAATAAATCCGATTATTTTAAAATTAAGGGGCGTTAATGTATAAATCAAGATATTGAAAAATTTGCTCTACTTTTTTGGCTATTTATATTAAAAATTAAAAAAACAGTTTTGATGATAACAGAAATAACCTCTAAAGAGCAAAACAAAAACTGCTCGTAAAAAAACTTAAATACGCATAAACAAAACATAACATTTCAATGATTTTGTTTCAATAATCTATGACTTTAAAGATAAAGAGAAAGTATAAGAAAAGGCTGGCAAAATTAATTATTAATAATAACTGCTAAAAACAGCTTTTTGTAAAATGATTGGACATTTTATGCGTTTTCTTTGAACAATCTTATCATTAAAACAAATGTTTTCATCATTAATTCTACTTTATTACGCTATTCGTATATTGTTTAACATACAAAAGATTTTAGCCCATAAAATTAACAAATTATAAATTTTATATGCGTATATACATATATATTATAATATATCCTTAAATATCAACCGTTTTTTTAGACACTATTTTTTGTGGTAAATCCTACATTTTTGTAACGGGATCTTGAATAAAAAAAAGCAACAAGTAAAAAACAAAAAGTACAGTTTATGATCAAATACAAAATTCTGAAGTATTTACGGAAAACTTAAATTTTAACAAAATGGTTCTTGGATTATCACGCAATAACATAAACAAAGAAATTTTACATAGATGAAATAAACATTCGAACACAAAAGAATACTTATAAAAACAACAATTGCACTGTCATCAACAACTTTTTATTCCTTTTGCTTTGGCTTAAAAATATGACGCAATAAGATTTTTCTAACTTTTTGTTTATTATTTAAAATCATAATCAAAAACATTAGCCACTTACCTATTTAATTAGTCTTCTTATATTTCTTTGTTGTTCCTTTATACTATATATTTAAAAGATATTAATTACTTTTCTATATAAACGTTTTTAATTCTGAGACCCACTTGTTTAAATTACAATTTGTTAATAAACAACGAAACTGCAAATACAATGCAAGAAACTTCGGCTTTTTTAACAACAATTGAACGGGTTATTATTTATTAAAAATATTCACTGAGAAGTGATAACACGCTAAATTATTTTTCAATAACAGTGTTGTTTTACGTTGAGTCTACATTAGACAAATTTTCATCTAGACAAACGTCAAGAAATTATCGTGATAAATATTTGTTTAATGTAGAATCAATTTGTCAGTATTATTGCAGCCATAGCACAGTATAGAGATAAAGAAAATGTAAAATTTGAGTATTATCTTCTCCTCTCTCTCCTATAAACTCAGAATTGCTGCAAGAAAAATACTATAGGCCCAACCAGTCAACAAAAATTCATCGTATCGCAATCAGCTGTTTCAACACGTCTTGTGCAAACGTGTGTATGTAGCCATTGACAAAAAAATTCTAGGTAGCGTATCGCAGAAATCTATTGAAATTAGATTTTTACGTAGCTTTTCGACAACCCTGTAATTTATTTTTCATGCAAAACATAGTATAATAACAAAGTACTCGCACATCTACAAAAACAACAATTCCTTGTATTTTGTTAGTGATACAACCTCGCGTTACTGTCAAATTGTTTTTGTATTCCCATGTAAATTTTTTTCGTGAATATTTTAGTCTTCCTCTCCTTTATTCTCTGACATTCTGTTCATAGCATTTTGACATTGTGAGCGGTAGTTTTACACTAACAAAATATAAGGAATTGTTGTTTTTGTAGATGTGCGAGTACTTTGTAAATATACTATGGTAGCTACGTAGTTTTTCGACAACCCTGTAATTTCTTTTTCATGCAAAATAACCAAAGAACAGTGTTGTTTACACAATGAATGTTCAAAAACATATGATACGTTTACTTTTGTTGATTTTTCGTCATTCTACGTTGCGTTGAAAAGTTGACTGGTTGACCCTTATGTGTTAAGAGATTCATTTTGCAACAACTGCAACACTGACAGAGAGCGACAGTGAGAAAGCTTTTGAGTATACGTTGTTTTAAATCTATTTTAATTTCCAGCGGATTCCGTTGTGTTGTTTTAGTTGTCAAATCTTCATATAAAAAAAATAATCCGCTAAGTTGTGTTTGCGTTTTGACAGAGATAAAAAAATATCTGCAACTCAAACAAAAATTTGACGTTTGTCTTGATACAAATTTCTCTAATGTAGACTCAACGTTAAGGCTCAACCACATAGAATACTCTTGCTTCATAGCATAATTATAAAGTACTAGCACCTCTACAAAAATAACTATTCCTTGTATTTTGTTAGTGTAAAACTAATGTGCACAATGGCAAAATGATATGAATAGAAAATGAGGTGATAAAGGAGAGGAAGTGTAAAATACTCACGAAAAAAATGTACATAGCAATACAAAAACAATTTGACAGTACCGCGAGGTATGTCGATGAAAAAATTGTAAAACAGCTGTTCTTACGAGTATACTTTATAATTATACTATGACATGTACTAACACAAAAAATGACGTGCGTTGAAGCAACAATAATGACGGAAAAACATTCGTGTAATATTATTCTTATTTTTCTTGCACATTTATTAGAATTATAAAAGATAGGATAATAGAACACATTAAAGTGAATTAAAAATTAATAAAATGTCCACTGCTTTCTGTCAACGAAGAGCATAACGCGCCGTCCACACACGATTTTTTCTTGTTCGAGCAATGAACAAAATTTTGTGCGCACATGCATTTGGATAGTGTGGGACCACCAACATGTTCATGGTTTGTTGCTTGTTCGCAAAATTGTTCGAGCAACCATGTCCTGACATCAAAAACGTCATTTGAAAATGTGTATTAAAATTCCAACCATGAAATTTAATTTAGTAATATTGGAAAGAAATATTAATAAATTTTATAGAAAATTTTAACAAACTTTCGAAAAAAGTAAAATCAAAGAAATTATGTTGTTATTCAGAAAGTATCTCTTAAATAATAATTGACAGATTTCTGTAAGATAACAATATAATCAATACTAAATGGAAGAAACATGTAAAACGACAATATACTTGAGTTATGTATTTAAATATACACTGATCGAAAAAAAAAAATATAATATATATATATATATAGTATAGATATATTATATACTATTTATGATAATAATATATATATATATTATATATATATTATATATATATAATATATATATGACAGCCAGCCAAACAGAGTATATATATATATATATATGATTCTGTGTTGAACGGTATACTTTAAGGTGGGTGTAGGAACATTTTTTTCTCTGCGTTATTAAATCATGAAAAACGTAAAATTTCAAAAATATTTTATGAAAGTAAAAATATTCATCATCAATATATAAGACGATGTTTAAGGATGTAATAACCCAAAAATCTTGTTTGTGTTTTTTGTTTTTGTTTGTGTTTTCCTGTAATATATATTCAGCTAAGTCGCATATATCATTCTCAGATAGCTAAATATGTGGTTTTACGATAATGGTCCTAGACAAATTAAAAATAAAAGCTTTATTTTTAACTCATTTTTTTTCAAATTTCTTAAATTATTTCAAAATTAGGATGGTCCAACATTTGAACCACCCTAATAATAATGTTGATAAATAGCAGTCTTTGTGAATAAAGTTGATAGTAATCGACTTGCATTTACTTCTTTTATCAACAATTTTAAATAGACAAAGACCAATCATTTCCTATATTATAGAAAATTATCTATAAGAAGTTTGACAGACATTGATCAATACATATGTATATGGAATATTTATAATTTTAAATACATAGATTGATCAAATGAAAATTAGGTTGCTGAGTACGAATATACCGATATTTAGCAAAACTGTATTTAGTAGGTAAAATAAATATCAATTAAAGTTTATTAAAAGTATCGTATACAGAATTATGTACAAATATATATGTCCACAACAATTTATTTATATCAATAAATAATAATTGCTTTATTATTTCCGCCTTTTTATTGACAAACCAATTCAAAAATTGTATGCCACCCACCATGATTTTATATATAAAGATAAAGATTGTTACACCACAGCATGGATATTATAACATTCTTTTGATTTTTTATTGATAAGATTGTGTTTCAATAAAAAGAAGATGTTTCAGAATAATACATTTTTTTGTGAAATTTTGTTTAGTGAATTTTTACTTTATATTATATTTTTAAATTATACCAATGGATATGAAGCATATTTGGCAATTCCACATTGATTATTTTGATTACGTGCCATTTTAATATAACCTCCAATACCCCATTCCGTACTCCAAGAATTTTTAACTAACCAATAGTCCTGCCCATTGTCTGTACCATAACCAATAACTAAGACTGCATGGTTAACATCTTGAGTACAATCTGGGTCATTGTAAACTCCTTCGGTATATTTTATAAAATTTGAATTAACCGCAATTGCTACTGATACAGGTCCTACTAAGGATACAGTTTCAAGCAAGTGCTGTTCATCATCTTGTCGGACCCTTTGGTAACCTTTACAAGTTGCTGCTATATATTTTGAATTAAATCTACATTCACCATTAACTCCTTCATATGGGTATTGAGATTCAGGATTGATGCCTTTGTTTCTGTTTACATAATCAAATGAAGGAATCATCCAACCACCATTACAACCCCAATTATCAGTAACACAATCGATTAAATTTTGTTCACTCAATAAAACCGATTTGTTGTATTTTAAAAAATAGTGAGCCTCTAAAGCACCAGTACTAGAAAATGCCCAACAAGACCCACAATCCTTTTGATTTTTAACAGGGCTAATGGCCCCTCTATCGCGCCAATCTACAAAAGTGGCACTGTTTAATTTTCTTAAGTGTGTAAATTCTGGTAGACGAAGGAACATTTGTTTATGTCTGAAAAATAAGTTAATTAAATTCATATATCTTTATCTAATTTAATCTAATTAATACTTACTCTTTGTTCATTTTTAAACCCATATAAGATTTTTTCATTTCATCCAAATCTAAATCGGTAAAAGGATTTACTGCCATTTTATAACTAACTAAACCTTGTTTATAAAGTTTATTATGTTGTTGTATTTGTTGTAGATTTTCTATGAAATTCTTGAAACTTTTGTTATTTTCCAATAGACTTCGATATTTTTTGCCATATTTTAGTTGGAATTTAAACCATTCCTTCTGTATTTCCGCTTCCTGTAATGCAGCTGTCAAACAATAAAAACTTAACGCTAGAAATATTTTAAAATGCATTTTTAATTTATTTTTAATTTAAACTGTATGATTTTTTTTCAATTTAACTTCAGTTTATATACTCCATTGTAAAGAGATAATGTCTTTTATGCTTTTGCAATGGATATTGTAACATCTTCGTTCCTTGTTTCAGATAAGAAATTCACTTGAATTATAAACGTTTAAAAAACGACTAAAAAGTAAAATAATCGATTAGATATATTCAGTAGTAACGGTATGATTAATTCTATAAACATTTTAGGTCAATGGTCCGTAGTATTTTCACCACAAAATAATTACCTGGAATATATATATGATATTATGTAAATTTTATTTCATATCTAATTACATATGAATTACATTGCACAGTGGGACAGAATCGAAATTTATTGGAAGTAAATCAATAACTTCTGATCGGTTGATTGGATTTGCATGAAATTTGGTTTATGTATAGCAGAGGAGTGTAAAGTGGTATATTTGGAAGGGGGACGAAGCAGACCCCTCAGAGGCAGAGCAGAATTTATTTGACTTGTTTTTATTTTAAAGTCTTCTCTGTAAATATAACTTTCAGAAAATAATAAAATTATTATATGTTGGTTAAGTACATTTTATTGTGGAAAAAAGATACTTGTTGTTGTATTTTTGCAAATTTTCAAATTCAAAATCTTTTACTTTGGATTCGATAAAGATATCGATTTCAAGTTTTTTATTCGATAGATAATTTTGTTCTTTAATTAGTGGAAGAAAAAACAAATGAAATCAGTCGGAAACACTAAGATATATATGAATAAAACTAGACCAAGAACATGCAAAATTGAGGTACTTAAAAATTCAAATGGAAATAACTCTAAAACTATAAGAGATAAATAGGACATTTAAGCATATTTTTTGTTGCTCTTATTAGTGACTATAATAATGTATAAGAACATTTGAAATTGGACGAGAAACAAAAATTTGACAAGCGATTAAAATGTCAGAGATCAGTGAGAGGTCTCTTCCGTCCCCCTTCCAAACTTCACTCCTCTGCTATACATAAACCAAATTTCATGCAAACACAACCAGCCGATCAGAATTTACAGATTTATTTCAAAAAAAAATTCGATTCTGCCCCACTGTGCATTGCAAGAAAAAAAAAAAATACCCCGTTGAAAAATTTCCTAAAACATTTCAATGTTAAAAAAGAAATAATATTTCCGTTTTTAAATTTTTTTCATCCTATTCAAAATATATATTTTTTTTTTGGGCATTTTAAATATAATGGTTTATTTTTTGTAAGTCTTATTTTGACCTTTGAACTTGCGATCTAAAGTAACTCACTATATATAATTTTTAAGGAAATTTCCTTGTTTTCAAAACTACACTAAAATGAACTTTTTTATTTTCTATAGTTTGGGAGTTATTAATAATTGGGATTTATTTTTGTCCATAGCTCCTAAACTAAATATGGCTCCAACTTGATATTTTATATCCATATGGAGAAAATTTATGTCAACCATACATATTTTTTTAAGAATTTTAAAAATACCAGTTTTTGAGATATAATACTTTAAATTTTTTTATCTCCAGCTTTGACCTTTGAACTTTTGATGTAAAAAACATCGTTATGAAGGTAATATCTTTGTCTATAATATGCAATAACAACTAAAGATCTACTTTGTAAATTTAAGAAGTTATCAGTAGTTAAATAGATATTCATTTATAAAGTATAATAATATTTTTTCGTTTTTTTTTAACCGTCATGGTTCGGAAACACTTGTAATGGTCAAATCATGTGGAAAATTTTATTGAAATCGGAGCTGTTAAATCCGATTGCTGTGCGTTTTGACATGGAATCAATCTATTGCTTTTTAATATATTAAAAGAAAATTAAAATCAAAAGGGTAGACATTTTTCAAAAGTGCATTCTAAATTTGCATTTGCATTATGAATGCACTTTTGAATGATAATAATATTTTACCACGTGTTATAGTGAATAGTGGACATGTTCTTCTTATATATGCAATTTAAATCATTAAAATCCGTTAAAAATTTTTGGAGAATTTTTACTTTTCGGAAAATGATAATCGTAAATAAATTCGCGAATTTTTAAAAATTAAAAATAAATAAATAAATAAAAACAGAGATGTTTAAATGGCTCCATAGAGTATGCGTGTGCCAAATATTTGCAAAATCGAAAGACACTCAATAAAAAAAATGTCCATTTTTTATAAATACTTCATGGAATGGACTTTTGTATTTACATTTGTCAACGAAGTATTTGCACAAAATTTCTTTGACCTTTCACATTATATGGAAGATGGGCGGTAAATTGGGCGGACCATGCCCAGTTTTTTGTTTCCAAGTTTATATTGACCAATGCTTTTATTTAAGGAGATATAGCAAAAAATAAGAAATTAACATACAATGGACACCCTGTGTTTCAGGTTTATTGCTCATAACTTTATTAGTTACTTACCGATTTTTCTCATTTTCAATATCAAACAGAACTTATACAAGATAAATATTTGGGTCAAATTTTGTCCCCCGCCTTTGTGCCGTTCGAGTCGTATCATGTTTTGAAATTCTGCGGCGGTGTTTGAAGATTGCATTCTTACTTTAAAATATATTTATGAATGAAGGTAAAAAAAAATATTTTTTTTAATCAATTTTTTGCGACCTTTTTTTACATTTTCCAAAATTTCTCGTAAGCGTCAAGCACCACCGCAGAATTTTAGACTTTCAAGTCATTAATAACTGTGTTGAATGGTAAGACATAATATTCAGCCACTGTAGTCAGATTTTACGATTTTTTTTTTCTAAAAACGGCCTGTTGACAATTTGACGATTTTCACCTCTATTTTGACGATTTTTGCTAATATAAAATTCAGAACCATTTTTGCAATTTGTGATATATTAAGGCACATTCATAAATTTTGTTAAATGTAAAGGTGTAAAATTTATGTTCTCAGTTGAAATACTTAATAAGCATTAAATAATTTGTGTGTTTTTGTCAACTGGTTCTTAATTGGAACTTTGGTGACGAGTTAAGTATCATTTGTTATGCAACGGGTACTAAAGGACCGGTCCATTACGCCACAAATTTCGCTGTAGTGATACTTATTTCATAGCAGAATTCTACTGCTATAAAATTGTTCTCGTGTATTCTTACGCACTTTAATTTAATTGTTGCTGAGAGAGCAACAATTGAAAAAAATATATGGAAATTAATTGTTTAATTGAAATTAGATATTAGACAGTAAAATAATTTCTTTAAAGTTAAGAAAAAAATTAAGAAATTAATTTAAACAAAAATTTTTTGTAAATTTCTAAAATTTATATTTCACTTTCACCTGAAAGTGGAAAAAAACTTTTCAATTAACGAATCGAAATTTACGAAAATTGGCTAACGAGAACCCAAGCTATCAGAAAAATCATCATATAGTCACCCTGTGATAACACAAAATAAGGTGCCAAAGTAGTCCATCTCGTATGTAAAAGTTAAAAAAAATAGGAATTTTCTTAAACAAAACCCGGTAGAAAATTGTGGAAATTACAAACGGAAGGACAAACTTTACACCTGCGGTGACTCGCCCATGTTAACTCTTATTATTGATATTCTTAAAAACATAATAAAAACTGGCGTAACATTTTTTTAAATCTAAAATTGAATACTTTCAATCAATGCCCAATGTAGGGGCTAAAAATAACTCAATTCAAAATTTCATAATTAACCATTTATGAAGCCTTGTCTTTTGAAAACTTTATTTCTTATTTAAACAGCTTTATTTTTTTTTATTTAAAAGACTGGTACAAACTTTTTATAAAATATGTGGAATCTGCTTTCAGTTTTTTCACATCAGCTCGAGATTTTAAATAAGCCGATTATTCATTTTATATAAATAATCAACAAAAATATGTGGAATAAAATTGAATTCATGTCGTTCTTTATCCCCTCAATAATTTAGGAAATATTTTGAAATAAGTGTCCGAAAAAAAATCCATTCTAAATAGAACATTTTTTTTTTCAATTCCATTGTTGGTCTCGGTTAAGATATCGACTTCAATAGATAATGTTGTTCTTCAATTAGCTATAAATATAAAATAAGAAAGATACTGGACCAAGAACATGCAAAATTGTGGTACTTAAAAATATAAATAAATAGAACATGCGAAATTTGGCAACGATTAAAAATGTCTTATGTCAAAGGTACCATATTTTGAACTCCTCCTTCCAAACTTAACATTGTACATTCCTTCACACAAATCCAACAGATTTATATAAAATAAAATACAAATTGTACTTTAAAGAGTTTCGAAACTTTTTGATTTTCATCATATGATTATTTTTATTTATTATAAATTATTACAAATTGTCACAAATATTAATAGTATAATTTTGCTTAAAATTTAATGCCATTATGGCTCTAGGTACTCATGTAATATCACTTTAATTTAAAACTGTTTTATTAAATTCATTTTTTTTTTCTTATTTTAACTTTTTATTATCCGTTTGTTTAAAAAGTTTAAACCACAGGATACGAAGCAAATTTAGCAATCGCACATTGGTTACCTTTATTACGTGCCATCTTAATATAGCCATTATCACCCCAATTAGTTCCCCAAGAATTCTTAATCAGCCAATAGTCTTTGCCATTCTCTGTACCATAACCCACAATTAAAACTGCATGATTTATATATTGGGAGCAATTGGGATCATCGTAAACGCCGCTTTTGTAATTCATGAAATTTTCATTTGCATGTATGGCCACTGTGACTGGACCATCTATGGCTACGGCAAGTTGCAAATGCATTTCATCGTCTGGATTTGTTACTAGATATCCTTTATTTTTAGCTCCTATATTAGGACGATGACGACATTCACCATCAATAGCTTCATAGGGATAAACGATTTCGGGATTAAGACCAGACTTTTCACGTACATAATTATAACAGGGTACCATCCAACCACCACTACAGCCCCAGTTCTCCTTAACGCAATCCACTAAATTTTGTTCACTTAATAAAACAGTTTTTTGGTATTTCAAATAGTAATGTGCTTCCAAAGCTGCTACAATGGCAAAAGCCCAACAAGAATTACAAGACAATTGATTTTTCACGGGAGTAATAGCACCTTTTTCACGCCAATCAACATGTTTTGGTAATTTGGAGAGACTTACGGGAGTTGAGAATAATGTAGAATTTTTGAATATTTCTTTATCCCTAAAAAGCAAAAAAGATATTTTTATTATAATAAAATGTTAAAATTTTTAAACATTTAAAACATACTTATCAGTTATTTTTAAGCCCATATAAGAATTTTCCATTTCCTTTAATGACATATCGCTAAAAGGATTCAATGACATTTCATATGATTCTAATCCTTGTTTATAGCGTTGGTTATGTTGCCATATTCTTTGGAAATTTCTCTTAAAATTCATAAAACGTTGACTCTCCTCCACTATATTATGATAATTTTTACCATATTTAGTTCTAAAACTTAACCATTTCTCTTGTATATCTGTCTCTGATAAAGCTGATGTCAAATAGCAAAAACTCAGCAACACAAAAATCAATTGCATTTTCTTCAATTACTTATGTATTTAGTAGTGCTCGTATTATTAGTTTATTATTATTTGAGTTTCAAACTATAATGATTTTCACCTGATTTTATATACATCGAAAAAATTGTTAAAATGAAAGTGTAGAATGAATTTCTTTGATAAACAAATGTGGAAATAAATTTTGAATTTTAATCAAAAACATTTTCATTTGCTTTCTCTTTTGCTTAAACGGATTAGATAAGTACAGTGTATAGAATATATTTTAATAATAAGTAATAGAAGTAGAGATCAATCAATAATCTAGAATTTTAAATACATAACTCCTGGTATAATTATTATTATTATTTGTTAAATTTATTGTCGCTATAAAGATAAAAATAAACTTCAATAACACTGGGGGTATTTAAGGTAAGAAAAAGGAACATTGTTCAATTTGTATCATAAATTTTGTTTTGGCAATCATTTTATGATCATTTTATGTGGAATAAAATAAAAGTTGAGATTTTTTTATTATTCGTGGGATATTCCCAATTTAGATATTGGTTAGATTACGTTTTTTTAACAACTTGTTAATAAAGTGAAAAATTAATGTTATTATAAATAACACACAATGGGGCTGATGGTAAAAGATATGATAATAAAATATAAATTCATTATTATTTTTATATAATATTATAAGTACTTGTTTTAAAGGAAATAGAATAACGATCATTTGCGTTACGTAGTATTTAAGGAGAATGACGAAAGTTAAAAGAACTTGTACGATGAATAAAGGTCCTTAATTTAGTAAATGAAAAAAATGAAGTAATAATTATAATAATAATATTGTTTTTATTAAAGATAAGATACATATGTTCATTACTGCAGTAAATTTAATTCAAATCAGTTCATTATTTTCTGTACTTAGTTCCTATACAAAAATCATCCCGAATATTACACAATATTCTTTATGCTTCCCTATAAAACCTACACCTAAGGATCACTTTTTAGCTTATAGATTGAGGTACGATCAGATTAGGGAACTGTCCCTACATACTCTAGATATACATTGCATATTCTACATTTACATTGCAATAAGTAGTATACATACACGTATGATGTATACTGAACCAAAAAGGTACATAAATACAATGAAAAAGTTAATTGTTACAATGAATTTGTGCACTAATTTTGACTCTATGTACAGGTTCATTAAAACTATGTATTACCATACATTAATATTAAAATTTAATGTAAAAGTTCATTGATAAAAGTTTAAATCAATGAACGCGTTCAATAAATAAAATAAATTATTGCCATGAACAGTACATTGATTTCAATGAACATATGTTTTGTCTATATTGACTTAATATAATCAATAATAAATTATTATATTCTTAATATAGATGCCATAATTATAAAACAAGCATATCATGATGATCACCAGTTGTAGTCTTGATCAGTCTGTTATATAATTTTATAAAGAATAAAGTTAAAATATTTTATTTGTTTATGAATACTTACGAATATAATTCTCGTGGTTTTTTAATTCACGGTATTTTTCGAAACTCTCTGCGAGCTGTTCTGCGTCTTAATTGTTTTATCTACACAAATATAAGTTAAATATATAATTTTAAAAATTGTCAATGTAAAGCCATTAACATTATTATACTTACATGTTAAGAAGGAAAATCTTCAAATTACTATTTTGTGTAATCCGTTGTGTTGCTCGATTTGTCTTGTATAACTTATTTACTTTTTTAAAAATGTTTATTCTTAACAAAACATTGAATTCTTTTGTCTTTTGTTTAAAATGCTTCATCTCTTGTCAAGAAATAAAAACTAACAGTTTGTTTTTTTACTTTATTTCCCGTTAGAAAATATTTATTTTAAGGTTATTTAATGAAATATTTCATTGATTCAATAATTTTGTTCATTGTCTAATGCTTCTTCTTAATTAAAACAATGTATTTGTACAGTAAATAAACGAATTCAATGCTCCAATACATTAAACCAATTAACTAATTAACTTATTTTATTAAGGAATAAATTTAAGTATTTGTTTCAATGTAATGTTCATAATGGGATTAATTTTTTCATTGAATTTTAATGAATCTTTTCATAAAAATTTTTACATTTATTTAATAAATTAAATAAACGAATTCAATGCTCCAATACATTAAACCAATTAACTAATTAACTTATTTTAATAAGGAATAAATTTAAGTATTTTAGGAGAAGGCATAGTATAATTACAAAGTACTCGCACATCTACAAAAACAACAATTCCTTGTATTTTGTTAGTGTTAAACTACTCCTTACAATGTCAAAATGATATGAACAGAAAATGAGAGAATAAATGAGAGGAATAGTAAAATGCTCACGAAAAAATTTTACATGGGAATACAAAAACAATTTGACAGTAACGCGAGGTGTATAGAGATGTAGGTCGAATACATATATTTAGCAAAAAACAAGATTTTTGAGAGCGCCTTTTAACCGGTGAATAATTTGGTAATAGACAAAATATGAATATAATACTTTAGGAGAAGGTTACTGTTACTTTTCCTTTGAAAAAACGGCAGGAGACACGTAGAGACGAGATCACCCAAGAGAAGTAGAATATAATGGGTAATCAATTGTTGGAAAGTCATAGTTGACATCCACAGAATTGAATTGCTATGACGAAAATAGAAATTCAATTTTGTTATATATAGTGATTTTAGTAAGAGAAATATTTTTATTGGCCTATATTTAATGTCTGTTGAACAAGTCAAACTTTGGGAATAAATTATGAGTTAGTGGACCATAAAATAAACTGTTAATATTGTGCTTTCAAAAAATTTTGGTTTTACGTATGGTCAACAAATTGAAACAAACTTTTGTCTAAGTCTGAGACCGCAGACACTTCATATCTGAAACAAACGACATGACTCACATAAATCAGTTTACATTTGCGAGTTACATCGAAATAATACGGTAATAATATTATTAAAAGAAGAAGGAAAAATTAAAAAAAAGTTATATTGACATTCGCTGGTACAGTACCGACAAAACATTTGACTTGAAGATACCATGTTGGTTAAACCATGAAGGCTTGTTCAAACAAAAATACGATATCTCCCAGAATGTATGCATTAATTCAAAAATATATTATTACGCTTCATACGCCGCGATTATTGCAAATAAAATAACTTTCAAAAAATAAATAATCATTTTTATAACGAGCAATTAAAAAGAAATATATTATCTTTATTTTGTTCGTGCCATGATGGGATAATATAAACTATTATCATCTATCTAAAACATTTAGTAAACTAACATCATTGTTTATACAGCAAAATTTTCATATCGTCATATTTTTAATTGTGAGTAATGATGAGTAGTAAACGTAATTATAAGCTATGAATATTAAAAATGCTAAACGAATTTTTACATTTTCTTTTTCAAGACTTAAACATAATTACGTAAAAAAAAAATTGTCAAAAAATTCCGACATGGCGAGGACAAACCATATTGAACTAAACGGTTGGATCAATGATTTTGGTGAGATCAACCATTGTCGTGGCTTTTTATGTAAGAACCGCGGGATGCTGATGCAGACATTATGGGCGACAGAATTGTTCTGATTCATGGACCGGAGCCAGCGCAGGCTTGAATGGTTACGACTGTATTCAGTGTTGGACAGTGTTTAATGTCGTTCTATGCAAACCAAGCAGGCTTTAAAGCATCAAATATTATTTTTTATCATCCTCGCTACACTTCCTCTATTATCCTACTATTGACTATTTCCAAGAGGTTCTCAAATTGGTTGAGGTCAGTAGATTTTGTGCTGTTCCACTTTATAACCACGATCTTGCTTTCTCAAACCATATCTTTTCATACCCTTGCAGGTAGTGCTTGGGATCCAATCATTTATTTTTCGGTCTGCGTATTCATCAAGCTTTATTAAGTTGAATTTTTATTCCATCTGAAATAAACCGTCTTGCATTTCTCATTGCTTCGGTTCTCTCATAAATGGCTTCTTGTAGCCCGATAACGTATAAGTCATGCATCAACATGCACTTCTCGTAGGTCAAGGAGAGCTGAATTTTTATCTGGATATTTTTTAACTCTCTTACTATTCTTGAATCGTCTTTCGATGGTCGTGGCAAACCTTGGTCGGGTCACCACTGTGAACAATTAACTTCCTGACGTTTGTAAAAGCTCTTTTATAATAAAGCTGACAGTCTGATTTTGTTAAGTCAGTCTTTAGAGTCTTTAATTATGTACCTGTTAAATGTGAACGTTGTATGTGTTCCGGCCATTTAGGATCTAACTAAAATGAGAAATAAGTAAGATTTTCCACTTTTTTTTCCTTTAGCACCCAGATTTGTCTTAATAAGTATTAAAAGAACTAACAGAATATGAATAAATATAAAACACATGCTTCAATATTAATATTGTTGTATTAATTTTTTCTCTTTAGCCAATTTTTTTTTTTTATTTTTTTTTTTTTATAATCGTGGTATGTTCAGCTTTCTATGAATTAAACGCGTCGATTAAATTAATAATGTTTGTCGCATGCTTTTAAACAATTTATAACTCGTTTATTTCCGTGTGTAACAATGGTCGAAATGATAATGCGTTTAAAACCCACTAAAGTAATATATATCGGGTGTGGGTTGATTCTGTGACTTCCACATATCCGTCCGGAGCTGTCCATCTGTGAAGCAGGATAGAGCTCGAACGGAATCGTGAAGGAAGAGAATGTGCCCCATTATTTTAGTCAAGGTACAACGGTTTGGTTTGGGATTGAAGTTGAGCAAAATCTGTGCTGGGGCTAAATCCAGTTTTTTGATTGATATCTCTGAAACAAACAAGTAGAGACAATACCAAATTTTGTACGCAAGTTGAGGTCAATAAGCACGAAAATTTTAAAAAAAATTTAAGGAAATTGTTATAACATAAGTTCAATAGAGGACCACATGCAGTAATCTCGAACAACAAATAGAAGTGTCCGCCCTCCACTTTACCGCCCGGTCTCCCCCGTTTATTTGCAAAATACTGCAAAACACAGGGTAGTCCATTGTACTTCAATGTATCATGTTCTGCGATGATCTCTTAAACAAAGCAGATACGATAACGAAATTTTGTATCGGATAGTTCACAGGTGACATTATAACTTGCGGAAACGAAAAATGGGCGTGGAATGGCCGCACTGTTTAACTGCCACGCAGTTTTGAAGCTTCATTTCAATAGTTTTCTGTTGATGTCGTTTAAACAAAGCTGTGCGAATAACTGAATTTTTGAAAGATAAAGTGTAAATTTATCTAATCAAAATTCATGCTAAAATTGAAGGGAAATTTTGTACATATAATTCAAGGTCGATGTAAATTGGGTGTGTTTCCCACTTTACCGCCCCTCCAGTAGGATTGAATATTAGAAACAGCGGTCCTTTTGTATCTTTATTGTTTAATAGTTTGCTGTAGATATCTATCAAAATAAAAATATGTACGATAACGAACATTTTGTAACGTATAAGCTTGAAGGTTGATATATAATTCGAACCAAAAATAGTGCTTTGGTCCGCCACTTTACGGTCCACGCTTCCAATAATAATGTAATTTGAAAACTTGATTGGGTGGGTGTTAATAATTCGGCCGACGAATAAACATTCGCACTGTGTTCCTTCTAAATTTTAAAATTATCTAAATATTCGTGTCCAAAATAACTTGTATTATTAGCAAGTTTCTGAAACTCAATGGATAGCCTAAAATTGTAAAAAATTTTCAACATATTAAAAAAATTAGAGAAAATTTCAACGATAGTATTATCAAAAATTCAAGTTCAATTNNNNCAAGGTGTTCTTTGATGCTTCATTTCATAGTTTTCTGTTGATCTTTTAAACAAAAGCATGTACGATAACTAAATTTTGATAGATAAACTTTACACTTCGAAGCCACTTTACCACCCACCTCCCATATAATGCTAAATTTTAAAAGTTTACCAATGATCACAAAAAAGTCAAGTTCAAAAATGAGAAAAGTATTACAATTTATTTTGCATTTAGCACCACTGCACCCTTTTGAGCATTTTCAAAATTATTTTCTTATTCTAATGTTACATTTTCATGAAAATT
>MINK01187618.1:6209-48787 GCA_001735545.1 Phormia regina
GATTTATGCCTGAAATTTAAAACCAAAAAATTCTGTCAACATTTTAATGGGAGAGAAAGTTGTCTCCCAAGCATACAAAGGAATACATTGTCCATTATAGGAGCGTGATCGGCTTGTTCCTTTGGTGTTTGTATGGAACGTTGTGATGAAGATTTTCCAAAAGTGTTTTAGAATGGAATTGTGTTTGCACATCTGACATAGTAGAGTTATAAAAGTGCAGCGTAATTATTAGGAGACTTAGTTAGATTTAGATTAAGAAGGCTTTTTAAATAAATCATTAATTGTAATCAATTTTGTTATCTTACTTTCTTGCTAAGATTAACACAATTTTTTTGAAAGTGGTGGCGATAAAGCGTGTCTTGTAGAGCGTTCAAATGGCGTTCTTGAATTATCATGAATTAATTAATAAATTGTTGTGAACTTTTGATTTTCCAAATATAAGATAAATGGGGTTTAAACTTAAATACCTATGTGGAGTATTGTGAGAGACCCAAGGATAACATTGAAAAGGGTAATTTTAATAATGTTTTTAATATTAATTAACAAAATTTTTAATTTTATCTTTAATAATAATATAGATACTGATGAAAAAATCGTTTATACAATTTTGAAAATTATTATAATACTGAATATTTTATCAACTCTATATGATTCTTATTTAAAAAGGAAACAGCCTCTAGAATTTCAGAATACAAATTTTTATAAAGAAAATCCAAAACAACCTGGTAAATAAATTTTTACATAAATTAAAAAAAAAAAAGTAAAATTGCAATAACAAATTTTGATCTACATTATTAATATTTTGTAATTATATTTTTATTAGTTTACAACCTTCTTACGGCATTTTCTATTCGACGGAATTATCATCGTCTAGTTGAACCCTATACCAGTCAATTGGGTTTAGACTTAAGTTATTTAGATGGTATTCGTTCGATATGTGTTGTACTTATTGTAATTGGTCATGCATATTTTATTCAATATTTTCATGTGAAAAATCCCACAATTTTTGAACAATTTGCTAAAAGTCCTAAACATTTGTGGTTAACAAATGGTACGCTGTTATTGGAAAACTTTCATGTTTTGAGCGGTATGCTATTGTATATAAAATTTAAAGAATTATTTAAAATAACACCATTTTCAAGCGCCAAAGATTGCTTTAAAGTATTTGGAAAGGGAATGATAATGCGTCTTATAAGGTAAGAATTGAAAACTAATATTAAACATTAAAATATATATTAAAGAGCCTCACGAAAATGTGCCCCTCTAAAAATGAAAATTGGTGTGTTCTTATACAATTTCCAGAATATTACAAAAAAATATATAAAATATGTAATAGAGACATACTAAAGGTGTATTCAGACTAGTCAAATATTTGATCAAAATGTTGTAACCACTATATAACAGACATAATTTCTAACTCTTCCATTTTAATGCGAAAATATTTTTTTCTCAACATTAATCATAGTGATCACTTAAATATTTCATAAATGTGGTCAAATATTTCATAAATGTGAACATAGCTTAACAGCCGTATTCACAAAAAATTAATGTATGTTTAATAAAGGTTTACTAACTTTTTGTATGTAAATTTCCATAAGAAAAAACGAGAGAAGAAGGTATAATCGGTCAAGACCGACCATATGATACCATACCCCATTGCCTATGTGTACCAAAATTCGGTAAGGAACCAAATATGGACCTATATTTGTATTAAATGGACAAAAACATAATATTGCAGAATATTACGTAGATACTAAGATTCACATATGGGAGCTATGGTCAATTAAGGACTGATCTTCATGAAATTTTGCAGAATCACTTATATTTATATAAATGTTATATGTGTCGAATATTAAATTTATATTAACATTATTATGGGATTTATGCACGTTAAAGTGATTTTCCAAAGAGTGGTTCATATGGGAGCTATGGTAAATTATGGACTGATCTTGTTGAAATTTGGCACATAGATTTATGCTTATGAAATTTATGTTAAATTTCATTAAAATGTTTCAATTTTTAAGCTATGTTTGAGTGTTAAAACTCTATTCCGGGAGAACATCATGACCAAAATCAATAGGTACCAAAAAATCATATGTAGCCAAGTTTTCCATTAAATTATGCTGCTCTCTGCGCACAAAGCCCTTTACATGAGAGGCCAGCCAGACGATCGCAGACGGACGGACAGGAATTCGTCTTAAAGATCGACCAAAAAGTGAGTTGAAAATTTTTTCTCTGCGTTACAATATTTGCACAAACAAATAACACCCCAACCACCTTTAGTGGTGTAGGGTATAAATAGCAAACCTTTATCAAGCATACATTATTTTTTATGAATACGGCTGTAAGACATTAAATATTCATTTAAATAATTGTTATGCTGTTTACTAACATTTTATCATATTTTCTTTAATCAAAAATATATTATTACTTATTGGCAGGAATACCATGCTATACTCTAAAAAATGGGTTTTATGCGCATTAAATATGCCGTAAAAACTTTGTTCCAAAAAGGAGAAAATGTGTACTAAAAACAGTAAAATTTTTTATAATTTTTTTTTATCAAAATTATCATATTGATCCCTGGCCGCCGAAATATCGTAACCGACTACATTAATTCATGTTTTGATACAAATTTATAAATTTGAGCAACGTTTCCCACATGTAAGGAGATTCCTGGGGGTCGCGAAAATAAATACATATTATGCAAACAATTTAAATAAAAATTACTTTTAAAGCCCGAATATGTTTAAAAATTGAAAGATATATTTATACCAATAAAAGAAATAGCTTTTTTATCTTTTAACCAAGACCAACCAAGTCATCTTAATGATGATACCTTCCAAAAGATTATGAAATTTGTATATTTTAAAAAAAAGCATTTAAAAAAAAAAGAGTGTGGACTATTTTTCGGTAAAAAAAAAATATAATTTTTAATTTTTATATTCAAAATCCCTTATTTTTGGACTCGGTGAAGTTTTCGGTTACAAATTTTCTTTATTTAATAGATAATTTCTTTCTTTACTAATAAAATGGAGGTACTTAAGATTTGAAATGCAAATATTTAAAATCGGGCGAAAAACAAAAATTTGGCAAGCGTTAAAACATGTTATATATCAAAAGGACCCATTTCAATTCTCCTTAGCTTCAAACTTGAGGGGTCTATACCACCTCTACTACACATTTACTAAATTTCACGTAAATCGAACCATTGCCTACTCTGCAATGGAATTAAAAATTTTGTTATATAGAAACTATAACACCCATTAATTCAATTTAATTTTGGACCGACAGATTTAAAAGTATTTCAGATAAAATTATTTGCATCAACATACATTTTTAAGTGGAATTATTTTTGTTTGCTCCTTTATCCATCAGAATAAAGAATACTTTTCTTGTGAATGCAGAGAATAATATAAGATATGCTCTATTCGAATATCTGATTTATAAACCTGTAGTGGGTCGCGATTCTATTACAATGTAAAATAGGATTCTTGAAGCAAGATCTTGTAAGAACCCCTGATTTAGAACAACTGTCAAAATCTGTCGTTGACGTATCAAGTGTCATTGTAGATTTATATCGAAAGAAATTTTATCGTACCTGACATTTTTCATACATATAACTCTTGTCTCTTGTAACGTTTTTTTATCGCACTAACGATATTTTCGCGATTAGTGCTCGATATGCTCTCATTAAAAATATTGTTTTTACATAACAAAATTCACAATATAAAATCTTGTTGCTACAAGGCATATTCCTTAAATTTTTAAATTTATTTTTATATATTATATTTTTTCTAATTTTAATTTAATTTGAAAAACATGTCATAAGATAACAAATTATTCTTAAAATGTCAAAACATGCTTTAAAAGCGTTAAATATACCCTAAAAATAACAAAATATGCTATAAATATGCACTAAATGCAAAAATATATCATTAAGGTTAAAATATCAAAAAATATGCACTAACAAGCCTACGGCAAAATGATTTATTTGTTATAAAACGTATAAATATTTTAACAATGGTTTCATTCAAGGTCCAGGAAAAAATTGCATTTTTTGGTTTCCCTGCTTATTCGATTAAAACATATCCAAATTTATGGGGTTACATTTGCAACATTTTTTTGCCTCAGTACTTTAATAAATATATACTAGTTTTATATAATAAAAATTTCTTCTTAGATTTCTACCCTCATTGGCATTTTTTATATGTATAAATGCTACAGTTTTTACCCACCTACAAGATGGTCCATTTTGGCGTCATTTAACCGAACCTGGACGTACTTTTGCTCGTGAAAAATGGTGGAAGAATTTTTTTATTTTTAACAAAATTTCGGAAAGTGTAAGTAGGTGGAACTTTTTGTTTAATATTTTAAAATGTAATAATTTTTATTTATTATTTTATTTAATTTTAAAGGGTCTACCACATACTTGGTATATGACCACCGATTGGGAATTATTTGCCTTTTACTTTTGCACTCTTATAGCTATGGAAAAGTGAGTTTTATTTCTAAATATAGTAAAGGTTTTGGAATATATATTATATATTTTCAGATATCCACAATATAAAAGAAAAATTCTAACATCTCTGGCAATTTTAACTATTTTAATACCTTTTACAATATGTTATTGGTACCAATTGGAGCCATTGTTTCTAATAACACCAGAGTAAGACCTAAAACTATTAAGAAAAAAGATCATTTTTATAATCTTCCTTAAAAATCGATTTACTTTCTATTACTTTAGAAGTTTTCGTTTTACAATTGTCATCGATGAAGATGTATTTCATAAATTATACATACCATTCTATACAAATTTAGGCGGCTATTTAGTTGGAATAATTTGTGGTGAAATTTATCAGCATTATTTTAATAATAAAAAGTTTAGCAAACAAATATCTTTAATACCCAAAAATATATGTGAATTTGCATTATGGTCTAGTATAGCTATAGGTGTTTGCATATGTTGTTTGGGAACTGTAGTTATATTCCAAGAGCCTTCAATATGGACAGCTTTATATGGAAGTTTAAATCGAAATTTGTATATATTGATAACTGGTGGTGGTACAGTTCTTTTATGTATGTTTTGCAAAACATGTAAGTAAAGAATAATACTACCTATGTATATATGTATTTTAAATGAAACTTTTCATGTTTTTTCAGTATCAATTTTAGATTTTTTAAAGCATCCAGCTTGCCGCATATTGTCCAAATTATCATTTCAAATTTATTTATGGCATTTTTCCATTTTGTATTTAATAGTTGGCTATAAGCGTGAACCAATTTTTATCAATCATTTGCAATACGTAAGTTCTATCTCTTTTTGCAAGTGTATAGACAATTTTTTTAATTTTTTTCTTTTTAATTATTTTTATTATATATAAGTTGACATTAACACTTTGCATGTTTATTTTATCATATGGACTGGCATTTATTATAACAATATTTGTTGAATATCCTGTGCACAGAGTTATTAATTATTACTATAAAAAGGTAAGTTTAAATTAAATGTGGTTCAAATCATTAATAAAAATTGATACCGATTTTGGTATTTGCGATAAATATTCTCTTTATAAAATCTAAAATAATTAATGTTTTCTTTTTTTTTAATTTCATTACAGGACATTCGATTGAAACCTCAGAATTTAAAAAATTAATAATTTCAAAAATAAATTCAAAAATTATTTAATTTGTAATTAAGTAAAACTGAAATTAAATGTACTTAAAATTAATAAATCAGTATTGGAATATTTTTTTTAGAAATTAATTATTATTTATTTGTTTGTTTTAAATTTAAACTAAATTCATAAAAGATTTAAGTTAACATTAATATATATACAATAATTTCATTATCCAACATTACACAGAAAAATATTTGAAATAATTTTTAAATAAAATTATTTTGTAATAAAATTATTTACTAACTTTGTTTTGGAATTTAATTATATTATTCATTATTATAATTAACTTTCTAATTAGTTTAAAATTATATTTTAAGTAAGGTGATAGTTCTTAAAAAACTATAAAGAAAAAAATAAATATTTGCTATAAAAATATAGAAATAATATAAATTTATGCCAATTTTAAAAAAATTTCAGTTCATTATATTTATTTAAGAAAAAGTAGTAATAATAAAATTAATAATTCCTGTTGTTAGTATTATCATTTTGATGATACGAACCAAATTAATTAAAAATTAATTAATATAAGAAATTTCGTGATTGAATTCGATTTTTACTTTTTTCTGTTTATTATTATTTTCTTTTTTTTCAAAAATCGTACCAAAAAGAGCTTCCAGGTGATTCAAAATTCATTGATATCAGTTAAGTAATAAAAATTTTACTAGTAGTTAAAAAAGTTTGAGGTACCCTGATTTAAGATTCCATAGCAATGCACCTAAGATTTAGGGCCCTAATTCCAAACATAAAATTTTACTCTTCTCCACGACGCACAGAGGGCTTTTTTATGCCCTCCATCAAAAAGATATCATTCCATGTCGGAAAAAATCATTTAAATATAAAATGAAAATAAAAAAATTAATTTTTTTCATTAAAATGATACACCCTGTCGTTATAAGAGGCATCCGTCAGAAAATATTTTTGAGTATTTACCTTATATATGGAGATCTGCAATTATTAATAATTATTCGTCAATCCCAGTTTTGCCAAAATTGACAAAGTTTGGATAGGACTTGTGGGCAGACCTTTGCACTAAGCTCTTCTGGATTAACTTTACACACATTTGCATTACGATTGCTTTTGAAAAGGATTTAACAAATGATAAAGCCCAGGACGAAAACCATGTTTTATCAATTAATATATATTCCCAACTCTTTGGAAAAAACATAAAAACGTTAAATTTTTTTAAGGTTCAAAATTGAGCATTCAGATTCTTGCAGCAATAATATTTAAAATTTCCTACAGAAACTAGTGAATATTTGTAAAAAAAGCCAATATTATAAATAAATAAATTTTTGACGTTTTTTTTTATATTACATACAATATTATATACACAAAAAAACCTTAACTCTGATCATGTGAAATTTTGATAGGACATTTGTTACACTGTGTACTAAGTTTGAACATTTCTAACTTCTAGACGAATGGAAATTATCGAAAATTGTTTCAGAAAAATTTTTAAAAAATTTTCCCTCACTTACCTGAGGAATAATATCCGCAAAAACGAATTAGTCGAGGAAACAAATCAATCAATTCAAAATTTAAGCTTAAATATGTTTCTAACCGTGAGAGATAACTTGGGTGAACTTCTTTTATATTGTCAAGCACTTTATTGTATCGCAAGGCGTCTACAAAAGCTTTAGCCCTCTTCTACAACTCTTCTATGCATTTCAATTTGATTCGAACAGTATTTTAAAAGATACAGAATTGTTAGTAAAAAATTGGGTTTGGCCTCATTTTGCACATTTACCTAGGACTTCACGAGAAAATTTTCACCTGTGGACCAAATTTATTTATATTATTATTGCAGCATTACGTTGAGTCTACATTAAACAAATTTTTATCAAGACAAAAGACAAAAAATTATCGTGACAAAGATTTGTCTAATGCAGACTGATTTTGTCAGTATTATTGCAGCGTTAAAAGAAAATGCTCAACGCTCGTGCTCTCATAAATTTTTCTTGATAATGCTTGGAAAAAGACGCCATCTTGATTGTTGTTGGTAATTTTTACATAGTTTATTACGATATACTGTTTTCCCTATAATTGACAGAGATAAAAATTTGACGTTTGTCTTGATACAAATTTCTCTAATGTGTATAGAAAGTTATGATATAATTGTTAAAGTTATTGTTAATTGTTGACTTTTATTTCTTCTTTGAGAAAAAATGCTATTCTTTATGGAAATCTCAATAAAATTAAATTAAAAAAAATCAATATGTGATTTATTATTATAAAATTTTATCTACGTGTTCCCACATATGCTAATATAAACAAAAAAAATGCAATAACTCTGCTGAAATTTTTTACTTGCTATGATAGAAACGGTGTTTAAATCGTGATATAATATGTACACGTTTTGTTTATATTATCACAATATTATTCAGCAAAATATGAAAACAAGCAAGATGTATTTTTTATTTAAAAAGTATTTATTCATAAACAGAATATAAAAATATAGTCTGTCAAACCCAGGGGTCATAATTCTGGGTGGTGTGATATATAAAACCTGTGACAAATTGTGGATCGATACTAAGTGTAAAATAATATATACAAAAACAGAATATTTCATAAATACTAAAATTCATATGAATTTATGTCCTTTAAGGTGTTGGTTTATATGGGAGATACTATAAATTATGGACAGAATCGTACAAAATTTTTCAATGTCATTTCCAATTAAACAAAATTTATTTGTATCGTTGCTTAACTTGATATTACTTAAATAACATTTTTTCCGTATGGTCTACAAACATTTTGTATCTACTAATAAATCAGTCTATATCTAGACAACACACATTTAACTTTACTTCAATCTTAACATTTTTCTATTTTTTCCACATTAAATAACCAACAACTGGAAATGAACTTTAATAGTTTCATTTATTTATTACTCATAACAGTTTACGTCAACATATTAGTCAATTTATTAGAAATTCTATAGGAAAAATCTATGTTTTATTATTATAAAACACGAATTTTAATTAAAATGCTATAAAGCTGTCTGCTGCTACTGCCAATAGGTCAGACTAGTTTTTAGCTAATAATGGAATTTTACTTTGACATAACTAACAATCAATAATCATGATATTTGTTATGCGCTAAGAGTACATACTTATTTAAATTTAATTAAGTAATAATACAACACATATTATTGGATTTAACAAATGAGTTCCCAGCAAAAACTTGGTAATGACATATAGTTATCGAACAACATGCTTATCAATGCAACGCCAACATCGACACTACGTCTACAATACATAGAAGTTGTTTCGTGTCAACAGTTAACTTTTCTCTGCATTACATGTAACTAGTTGTGTAACTATTAAACAGATTAATATGAATTTGTATTAAAGTAAATAATTATTTAAGATCCTTTTTGGAAGCACATGGCTCTAATGACATCACCATGTTAAAATATTGAGATCAATTTCTCATTGATAAATTTGGCAATGGAATTTTTTGCTGGGTAGTAAAGCAAAAACTTGTATCTTCTTCGATCTTGTTAAATATTTTGACCGGCATTTCACAAGTATGTCCTATGTATGTATAATAAATGATACTTAACAAAACATTTTTTCCTTTTTTTTTTTTTTGGTTTAATTAAATAATCAGGTTTTCAATTCAACACAAAATTATTCAATGACCTTTATTGAGCCGGTATTGACCGAATGAAAAAATATATATATATAAACATAAACTGGATCACTGCAGTGGTTTCCGGTACCTTAAATGGATTGATAATGAAATCATTAAAATTGACTTAAAAACAACAAATTTGTAAAAAAGATAAATTAAAAATGTTGCAGAATGGGAAGCATACCAAAACAAATAATTTAAGAGGAATAACAAATTCACAAAAATTAATTTATTAATAATAAATTTTTTTTTTTTTTTTTCATAAATTTTGTGAATTATTTTAAACTCTTGATGGAATTCAGAGGAATTTTCATATAAACAATAGGCAAATATTTCCATTAGAAAATATTTAAGCAATAAAATTATGATCCAATAAATTAATGTTTTAATTGTATCAATTATTCCATTTATCAACATTAAAATTTTCTAATTTTAAACTACAGCAATTTTTTTGCTTTCAATTATTTTTCTTAATATATCAATTAATAAATTAATTAAATATAAATAAAATTAAGTAATAATTTAAATAATTGAATATATAATTTTTTAGGATGAATTCAATTAATACACAGAAAAAAATTATTTCAAATTATTTTTTAATAAAATTATTAACTAACATTGTATTGAAATTTAATTATATTATTTATTATAATAATTAACTTTATAATTGGTTTGAAATTATGTTTTAAATAGATTAACATCTCTTAAAAACTATAAAGAAAAATTAAAGATTTGTCTATAAAAATATAGAAATAAAATAAATTTAAATCAATTTTCAAACATTTTCTGCTCATTATGTATGTTATTAATATAATAATTTTGATAATTGGAACAAAATCAATTAAAATATTTATTAATATTAGCAATTTCGTAATTGAAGTCAGTTTTACTTTTTCTGTGTATCAATATAATTCGTAATTTAAAATAGATTTAAAAATTTTCTTTTCATTATAATTTGAATTTAAATCATGATACAAAGAAACGAGATAACACCGTTCTCTCTGAGAGAAATTTTGTTTGACGTTTAAAATATTTTTTGAAATGTATATTTTTTTATAAACAAATTAAAATTTTTTTTGCCACATTACATCAAGAGATCAGTGTTGCCATTTTAGCATTTTTTGCATATTTATTTGAATCGACCTACTAACAACAGTTTTTTTTTAGCATATTTTTTATTACTTTTCAAAAATTTTATTATTTGTAATTATTAATAGCGGTGTTATATAGCTGAACTTACAAGACTTTAAACTAATACAGTACAGAATTTTAGCACCATTGGTTTAATTTTATAATGATTAATGTTGTTCAAAGTTAAAAAACTTCTAAACTTATTTCTATTTTTTGGTCTCATTTGATCTTACATAAACTAATGGGACTTTGTTCATAAAATCTACACCATTTTCGTTATTGTGTAGACTTTCAATGGTTAAATACATGGTAGTCGAGTTTTGATGACAAAATTTTTTAGTTTTATTTAATGTCATATGAGAACAATACTAAATATATTCTTATAATTTTAGTTAACCATAAAAAGTTCAAAAACTTAGAAAAGAGAAGGCCCTCTTCCTAATATTTATAGCAAATCTGTAAAAAAAGAATAACATCACTTAACAAAACGATAGTGTAAAATATTGCGTGAAATATATGGTTATTATGTTTCTTTCCTGTAAAATGTGGTTAAAACTTTACATTTAGCAAAATTTAACATATTGTTTTTGGGAATTTAGCAGATGGCATCGACAACACTACAAGAGATAATTATATTTAAGAAATTTTTATCAAAATTATTTAATTTATTTAAAACAAATCTTTACTTTATATATATATTTCTTTCGCTTACCTATTATAATACAACCAATATATGTTTAAAATGCAACCAATATATGTTTAAGAGATTATTTAAAGTACTATTAATATGATTTTGACCTTTGTGTTACACTGAACAAAAGTATTCAAGAAGCAGGAGATATTATTTTTATTTGAAAATATACACAGAAAAAAGTCACCAATTAACAAATATATATGAAAATAATTCATTCAATTAAAAACTTGCTCAAGTTTGCACATCTCACCAAAATGATTATATTAATTACTAAAAACTATAAAAAATACAAAACAGAAAAAAAATCAAAATTAATAAATTAATTAAATCAATCAACTAGATGATTAAATAAATTAAAAATGTGTATGGGAAAAAAATTATACCAAAATTTATTTTTTATTTTATTTTCTCTTGAACACATTTATTAAATTTTGCTGCAAAATTAAACAACTGAGTTAATTGTAAAAAAGACGGTAATAATTTTTTCTGTGTAGGTTGAATGAAAGAATCTCTAAATTGCACCAATGTTTAATAAAAGATGATAAAAAAACTAATAGACATTATATTAATGTCTGTAAATAATTATTATTATTATTATTATTATTTTTTTTTCAATTCATATTCCATTTGATTGAGTAATATAATTCGTTAGAAATAAAATAAAAAATGAACAAAAATCTCAGATTTTTTTAAAGAAGATATGATAGCACAATAAAATAATAAATCGTCAGAAGTATAATATGGCGACGAATAGAGAGAACGGCTCTACCTCTAGTTCTTTGTATCATGATTTAAACTATTAGAATATTTTGATTTTGAGTAGTTTAATTAATTACAAAAATATTTAAAAACATTTCAAAATTCTGTTTAATAATTGAATTAAATTTTTTCGAAAATATTTTTTTTATGTGTAATCTAATTGAAAATTAGTTTATGTAATATAAAATTTTGTTATTATTATTGTTATTATTATTACTATTTTAATTATTATTATTATTATTATTATTATTATTAAAAGAAGAAAAGAAACAGACAAACAAATTTTTAATTAAAACAAAACAAGTCCATAAACTTAAAAATTTTTTAAACGTCAAACTTACAATTAATTTTTATAATACACATGTACTTATATATAAGTATTATATAGAGGACACATTCCCTTGTTTAGAGTTTAACTTAAAAACAATGAATACATTATAAAAAAAAAAATACACAAAACCAATATTAAAAATAAAAGGTGTCCATTTGTGTTCCATTGTGCATATATCAATTAACCACTTGTTGAAAAATCTTGTCAGAATGCATAATAAATTAGGGGAAAATTTAAAAATTAAAACCAAAATTAAATCTCAATGTAAAAATTTTAATACAAAAAAGAACAATTACAATACAATATTTTGTTTTATCAAACAATCGTATGATAGTTGTCAATACTTATATAGTCTAATCAAACATATCGTAAATTTGCTTAAGGAACACTTTAAATGAAAAAGTACATATAATAAAGGTGCGCAAAATACATGTTAGAGAATTATAGTTAGCGTATGATTATCTTGTTTTTTTTTCTTTAGTATAATTAACGGTAAGCAAAACATTATAATTTCACTATGAATTACAACTATTTAAATAATTTATTACAGATGTTAACAATAAAGTCAACAGTATTTAATATTTTATCACATAAAAAATATTTTATTATTGTTAAAATATATTTAGCAATAAATTTGTAAATTAGAAATGTCTACAAGGATTCGTAATAAAAAAAATTTTAATTTAAAAATTTTAAAAACAGTTCACCACAAACTTATATGCATATAAGTTGGTCTTTGCGTTTGTGATTTTTTCCAAATTCCAGGAAAAATAAACAAAAGTCATTTCTAAGGAAGTATATTTTCACTACTTCCAAAGTATCAATAAGTATACGTTTTCATGATCTTAAGAAATAATATAAACAAAAACCAAAGATGTATTAGTAAACGATTAAAATATCTTTTTTTCACATATTTGTTACGATCCAGCAAAAAAAAGAACATCCAAAGAAGTCAATAAGATCCTGAATTTGTGATCCAGAAGTAGTACATCTTCCTATGCATAGGCATGTCATAGGAAAATGATCTCTTTTCTGATACCTATTCCATGTCCACGATGTTATAAAAAACTGATTCTTAGGATTTTTCTTTTTATCGCTGCTGGAAAATTGAATGGAATTTATATATAAACTAATACATTTTTTGAATAAAATTAATTTTTCGTAACAAATATTTGAAAAAAGATCTTCTGAATACATTTTTAACTACATCTTTGGATGTCGTTTTTATTACTTTTTAAGATCCCTAAAATATATATCTATTGATATTTTGGAATTAATGAAAATAAACTTCCTTAAAAATGACTTCTGTTTATTTTTGCTGGGGAATAATTGATTTTATTAACAAATTTATTAGTTCATATATAAATTAAATTTAATTTCCCTGCAGTGATAAAGTGAAAACTCCAAAGAATCACTTTATATAACACCGTAGAAATAAGTTTCTATTTAGTGAATAGATTAGAAAGGGAAGGGCTTGTCAAAAGTTTTCCCCTTTTTTATATTCATCCCCAAAATGCACATAAAAACTGAATTCTTTATTATTGACTTTATATCATAAAAACGTTGTTATTTCAGAAAAATTCAAATACTTTGTGCTAATGAAATGAAAAGCATTTTTGGGTATTTTGAAGTCCTTTTAAAAGCTACTGCGAACTTAAAATCAATCCTTATTTTTTCAAAATACCCTTTTATATATCAACATCAAAATCTAATTAGCAATTTGTACTGAAAATTCCAACAAATTGGTAGCTTCAGCTTATAGTTTTCCGATGATATATTCTACAAAATTTTTGTAATCTGTAATTTCTAATTTGCTGGTTGACGTAACTGAGGAGGGTAGATTTTTAAATTTGCACCTTAGGAGCAAAGAAAAAAACTGAAGTAAAAAAAAGATTGAAAATTATTTTTACATTCATAGGAAATTCAAAAATGATCGTAGCTGATTTTATTTTTATCCTTAACTTCTAATCTAAATAAATTAATCCAAATGGTTATAAATTATATTAACAATATATAATTTAAGAATTTAAAAAAACGGTTTTTGATATACAATAGTATGAATTTATTTATGTCGAACTTTGACCTATGAATTTTTGATGTAAACAATTTTGTATAAATCGTTATGAGGGTAATATCTTTGAAGCGAACCGAAAAGAAATAAAGGTTTGCAATTTTTTGTTGTTTTTTATGTTGTAGGAAATACCTCCAATAACCAATGCTTTTAGTGAATTTAATTGAAATCAGAGCTATCAAAACCGATTGTTGTCCGTTTTGACATAGATTTATTCTTTTATATGAAATTATCTATTATATTATTATTAATAATTTTAGTTAAAATTTTAGTTAAAAAAACGATTTTTGATTTAAAAATTGTTTTTATAATAAATTAAATATTTATAGTTCACAGAAAAAAGTAAAAATCGACTTCAGTTGCGAAATTTGTTATATTAATTAATTTTTAATTGATTTTGCTCCAATCTTCAAAATTATATTATTAATACACAGAAAAAATTATTACCGTCTTTTTTACAATTAACTCAGTTGTTTAATTTTGCATCAAAATTTAATAAATATATATTATAATTACCTTATGTCGGGTCCTTTGGCAAATCACCAAAATGTATTTCTTAGAAATTATTGTCCCTTATAGGAAAACATAAGCTTTAAAAAATAATTACATTCAAAATTATTATTTAACAAAGCGGAAAAGAATAATTTAAAATTATACCTAATAAAATATAAAAAAATATTTAAAATTTGTTTAATTATTAAAATATAGGTAGGTATATATGTATGTTATATTTAATCTTATGTAATATTGTGTATTAAATTTCTTATTTTCATGTATGCGTACGATTGAATAATCCATTGAAAAAGTGCATTTACTATTCCCTGGAATATTTTTACAACCACATACATTTAAATAGTTTAAACAACTTAAAAATATAATCAAGTTTTTTTTTTATTCTACTTATTCTTTAAAACAATTAAATAAATATGTAAGTTTGTATGTATGTAAGTTAGGTGCATTAAAGCACTTTTATATTTCTTAATATTTTATTAATACACAAAACTAAAATGCACTTTTAAGTTTAGTTAAATATGGTTAAAATATTTAGATTCAGTATCGATTTAAATCTCGTACGCAACGGTTTCCCCGTAAGAACCTTAAGGATTGTGTTGGGGAATTAAAATAAAAATTGTAAAATTATCAATCGTGTAGGAATTTTATAAAAGTGCAGAATGAAGTGTAATTCATTTATAAATTTGACCGTAATATTAATTATAATATCGGCGGCAAATGTTTATTGTCAGGAGAAATGTTAGTATATGAAAAAATAGTGGTATAAAAGTTAATTTAATTATAATAAAAGTTAATCCATAAATTATAAAACGGAAAATTTATTTTAATGTTAATTAAATAAAACTAAATTTATTTCCGTTAAAAAAAAATAAATACAAATGTATTAAGAACATAGTGAATTAAAACATAAAAGAAATATGAAAAAGTTATTTTTTAATAATTGTGTTATCAACAGGATTAAAAAAAATCCATGCAAGGACACGCCTATCTTCCATATATCTTGAAAATAAAATTTTAATTTTATTCTAAAAATATAGCAAAATCTGAAGTATAGCAAAATCTGTGGCAACCATTAAAAATTAACATTAACTATAAAAATATATGAGAAATTGTTTAATTTGTCAGCAGGATGCCAAGTTTCTGTTGGGTTTTAAGCAAAAGTATAAACTGTTTATACAAGAATTTTGTATCTAACAAGAATATGGAGATTAGAATATGAAGATAAAAGTTTATAAAAAAAAGTTTGTGGAATGTAATTTGAACGCAGAATTTCTTGAAGGACTTTTTTTTTAATAAAATTAATATTTAAACTTCAATAAAATTTAAACAAATAGTGACATTTTATTACAATAAAAAAATACAGCTTTTTTACATGGAAAGATCCAAAATCCCAATCCATATAAAACGTGTTTAAAAAATTAACCTTCTCTTTGAAATGGTCACCCTGTTATTATAAGGGTAACAAACAATATAAATTTAAAGATCTAATTTCTGATTGATATAACTTTTTAATTCATATATTTATAAGATTCTTGTCCAATATTATTTAGAATTTTGTAAAAAATTTGATGAATATATCAAAAAATATTAAGTCCACCAAATTAAGAAAAAAACTTAAAAAACGAGACTAGATTTACAACAGTATTGGCAATTCCTTGAAACCAAAAATGGTTAAATTATCAAAAGTTAAAATTAAAATAATAAAATATTTATTTAATAAAAATGATTAATAATATACAATCCACAGTTGCTAAATTCAATCTATTTCCAAAATTTATTTTTACTTAGTTTATTTGGCTAAAAACTCTGTCCATTATCATACTAGTCTTTTCGGAATTTTTGGGTATATTTTCTTTTCATTTTGTATTTGAATTTGAATTTCAATTGAAAAAATAACAAAAAATGCAAAAATGACTAAAAATGCCTAAATGCAGGTAAAAATGGCTAAATACATTTTTTAGTGGCTAAACAAGATTGAAAATGGATAAATTTAGCCATTAAATGGCTAAATTAGCAACACTAATTTACAAGAACCATCTAAGGACTGCGCAAGACAAAATTCCGTGCATGATCTTGGGCTTTTAACTTTTGATGTGGTGAAAAATTACTAAATCTGTTAACTGGATTATATTTGTAATTATGTTTAATAGCAGTGTGCTAAATTTCTTGGTAATAGTAAAGCAACAGTTTTTCTTAAAATGAAAATTGAACTAAAATCATGAAAACACATAATTCAAATTTTTCCTAAAATCTAATATCGGTCATATAAAACAATTGCTAGGAAGACATTCATGTCACAATATTCATGTGAAAAAAAAAATTATATCTTCAGGCTGTATGTCTCATACAAACTAGAAAGGATTTTGAGAGAAAATCACATAATCTCTTGAAGAAAAGTCTCAAAAAAGTTAATTGCTTTGAATTTTTATCAAAAAATTTAAAAGGAAATCTAGTCTGAAGACGTATAAACTAAGAAGACATTCATGTCACAATATTCATGTGAAAAAAAAAAAATTATATCTTCAGGCTGTATGTCTCATACAAACTAGAAAGGATTTTGAGAGAAAATCACACAATCTCTTGAAGAAAAGTCTCAAAAAAGGAAATCTAGTCTGAAGACGTATAAAGTAAGAAAAAAATCGTTTCTTAAAAGTAAGAATTTAGAGGTAATAATAACGTGAACGTAATTCAGTCGATTTTTTCCATAATTATCTTTAGTGTTTAATCGGCGAATAATCATTCGAACAGCTTGACGTTTTTCAACTTCCTAGTCAAGAATTCTACATTAGACAAATTTTTAGCAAGACAAACCTGAAAATGTTATCATGTTAAAGATTTGTCTAATGTAGACTGAATTTGTCAGTATTATTGTAGCGTTAAAAGAAAATTGTCCGAACACGAGCTCTGACAACTTTGTCTTGATAATGCTTGGTAAAAGACGCTATCTTGATTATTGTTGGTACTTTTTACATGGTTTTTTATGTTATACGTTTTCCCCTACAACTGACAGAGATTAAAAATTATCTGCAACTCAAACAAACATTTGACGTTTGTTCTGATACAAATTTCTCCAATGTAGACTCAAAGTAAGGGATTAGGGCAGAAAAATGTTGTGTAGTAAAAAATAATTTAAAAAGCACTAAAAACACATCACAAAATAGAACTGAGTTTAAAAATAATTATACCTATTCGAGCAAAAAATTAACCGAAAGACAAAAAAATTTTTAATAACAATAATTTTGGAAAATAGCAAATATTTTTTAAAAACCAACAGGAAGTAATTTATTCCTTTATGTTAAGAACTTGAGCATAAAAGTCATTGATAAAAATAACATTTGAATGCACGGATTTTTTTGTCTTATCAAATTTAAATTTTTCACATTATTGCGATATGGGTTTTGGAACCACAGTGGTAGGTCTTTCCAAAATGAAATTATAATATTTTTTTTAAAATGCAATTTCTACTTAATTGAAGTATTTACTGTATTTTTTATTTATTTTTATAATTTTTAATTTATTTTGCTCTAATCATCAAAATAATAATATTTATTAAGTGAAAATAATTAAATTTTCGTATATAGTTTAATTATTTTTAATTGCTTTTATGATTGAATTATTTTCTAAAATCAATTGAAATTTTTATTGACGCAATTCTGTTAATAATTAAAGCTACTTTATTGCAAAGAAAAACTTTCCTTTAAATTAGCACACTATTTAATATTGGTTTTAGTTTCTTATTTTTAAATCTTACAAATATAAATACTGCAAAACAGTATTCAGAAATACTACATTTGCACAAAAATCATTAAAATCGCATATCGCTTAAACTCTTTAATTCTCTATCCTATATTAAGGTCAATTCAGAATAATCGTCTTACAAAATTTTTGTTTTATTTGATTTTTCCTAAATGTTTTTTATATTTATACCCTTCATCAAAAGTGTCCGTTGAAATGGTGTTTACGAAGCACACCGTTAACTGATTTATATACCAAGCAATCGGAAATCCTTTCGAGAATTTTGCTATTGAAATTCATCAATATCAGTTTTATGCTTTTAGAGGGCAGAGGTTTTAATGTATATTCATATATGCGAAACTATAAAAGCATACTTTAAGGCGAAAATTTTATTTGTCAGTATAATGGTGAAGAGCATGGTATAATTATAAAGTATACTCGTAAGAACAGCTGTTTAATTTATTCATTGACTTACCTCGTGGCACTGACAAATTGTTTTTGTATTCCCATGCAAAATTTTTTTGAGTTATTTTTACTTTAGCTCTCCTATATTCTCACATTTTCTGTTCATAGCATTTTGACATTCTGTGCAGTAGTTATAATTATGCTATGAGTGAATGAGCACCGCTCTCATTTTATTTACTTTTACATATTGAGGTTATTAAATTTAAAATATAATTTAAAATATTTTTAGCACATTACTTATACGATTTTCCACCCTTATACAAATTCGATGACTATGATTCTTGCCTGGCGAAAAGACAACACAATTCCTTACCCACCTATGCAATGGTCTATGCTGAAATTAAACCAAACAACTCTTCCGAAATGTGGCAACAAATGATGCATCACTATGAGGAATATCCATTTCGTTATAGATATGATCGATTATTTTTTGGCGTTTGTATAGAAAAATGTAAAAATGTTATTGTTAATTCGACGGAAATGTATAAATTAACAAATGAAGATTTTATAATAAATGAGGTACCAAGAAACTCAATAATGTTTGAAAATGTAGTTAAGACTGTTTTTATCTTAATCTTTTAATTTTCTTACAGATTACAGAATATTTTGCTAAAGTCCATAAAAGAACTTTGGATAAACAATGCCGCGAGAAATATCATAACTTAATACACAATTGTTTAAATAAAGAATTTCATGAAAAATACAATTTAAATTTAAAAACTTTTATAGAATACTGTGAAAGTCCTAAGGAAATAGACAAAAATGAAAAGGATAAAGGTGAGAAATACAAATTAATAAATAAATATTCAAACTAATTATTAAATTGTTTGCATTTTTAAAAGATCCCTTGGAAAGTTTATTGTTTAAAATTCTTGGTGTTATTGCCATATTAAATATTTTATCAACGCTATATGATTTTTGTTTAAAATTACAACAACCAGAAGAAAATCAAACGAATGATTTTTATAAAATTAATCCCCAGCAGACAGGTAATAAAAATATTATTAATTTTTTTTATTATGATAATTGTGTTTTAATTACTTATATGTTGTTGTTGTTATCATTATATTTTATTGATTTTTTATCTTATTATTAACACTGAATTAATTTAATATTAATAGTTTCCAGGTTATTGACATCATTTTCAGTGTGTCGCAACTATTATCGTTTAATTCAACCATATTTTGGTGATGTTGGCAAAGATTTTAGATTTCTAGATGGTTTTCGTTCCGTTTGCATGATGCTAGCACTCTATGGTCATACATTCTTCTCGGAATACCAACACATTGCAAATCCACAACATTTTGAAAAGAGTTCAAAAGATGAAAATGATTTATGGATATTGAATACGACTGTGATCATCGAAACCTATTTTGTGATGAGCGGTTTGCTGTTGTTTATTAAATTCCAACAAGGACGTTTCGTTACTCCGCAAACAAGTTGGAAACAATTTATTATAACATATATAAAATTAATGGTATTTCGTTATATAAGGTATTTGAGAAATATATTAGATATCAAATCTTTAAAGTCTACTTTTTGAAATGAAATTAAATTTGAATCGATGTTTAATAAATTATTTATTAATGATTATTAGATTTTTACCTTCAGTGGGTTTACTTGTACTAGTCAATGCCACCATACTCACACACCTTCAAGATGGACCATTTTGGCGCCATATTACAGAACCAGTTCGTATTTTTAGTCGCGAAAGAGGTTGGAGAAATTTGTTAATGATTAATAATTTTTCACATAAAGAAAGTGTAAGTATTCTATACAAATTACTGTTTAGATTAATTAATTTATTGATTCTCTATTTTTTTAACGATTTTAAGGCCAGTCATCATACTTGGTATATAGCTGCTGATTGGCAATTATTTGCTTTATATTTACTGATAATAATGGTGGTGTCTAAGTAAGTATTTATCATACATATTAATATAAAATATATGTATAATTTTCAGAATATTTCTTTATATATAATAGTTAGTGGGGGTTCACACACAGCAAATTTTTCTTGTCGTAATTCTGACTTTATAGACGAGAGAGGTAAAGAGAATGAAATAGTTTAGTATTCTCTTCTCCTCTCTCTCTCCTATTAACATAGAAATGCGGCAAGAAAAATTTCTGTGTGTGAACCCGGGCTTACAAAAGTCTTTATCAAAATAAATGAACAGGGCCGCTTTTTTCTGGAGCATTTAAAATCTATCTTATATCGTTATTAAACAAAATCAAAGATTTAATGAAAAATGGCATCGATTACTAGAAAATGCATACTTTTATTTATTTATTTTTATTTTATTTTTTTTATTTTTTTTGTTAAATTGTTTTAGCGATTTTTAACTTTTATTTAACGGTCATTCTTAAACAAGTTATTACCAACGAAAAAAAAAAACTAAAAAAGACATGAAGTATCATTGTGTTGTCATGGAATAAGTACTTAACTTCGAGTTTACATTAGAGAAATTTTTATCAAGGCAAACGTAAAATTTTTATTTATGTTGCAGATAATTTTTTATTTTGTCTATTATAGGGAAAAACATATGACATAATAAACAATGTAAAAAGTACCAACCACAATCAAGATGGCGTCTTTTACCAAGCATTATAAAGACAAAGTTGTCAGAGCACGAACGCTAACAATTTTCAAATTTAGACCGTATTTAGACTAATGGAACTATATATATATGATTTTTCAAGCCTTTAACATTTTTTCGATTTTGTTGCTTTGTGTAATTGACAGAGTTAAAAATTATCTGCAACTACAACAAACATTTGACATTTGTCATGATACAAATTTCTCTAATGTAGACCCAAAGTAAGGCTCAATTACATGAATACTTTGGCTACAACACTTATAGGGAAGGGAGCCAAATATTAAGTACGTCCAACTTATGCGTGAAGTACTTCAAAGATGAAAAATTTTCAACTCAGTTCATTTATTATTTTAATATTTTTTTCGATGAGTCGAAAATTTTTATTTGGAGTTCATCATTTCAATTGTAAACATAATTTAATTTGTATATCTTTATATTTTATTATGTAAAAAATTAATAACAAAATAATGCAACGACTGGGTTCATATTATTTATGCGTTGCCTAGCTGTCAGTCGCAGTTGAAGTATTCTATGTAGTTAAGCCTTTAGTGGTGAAAGAGAGCTGCAGAACTTCTTGTTTTTAATCCAAATCTACTTTCGAATAATCGAAAATAGTCGAAAAAAATCGGAAAGACTTAAATAATCGGATGACATCGAAAATAGTCGAATTATGTTGAAAATAGTCGGAAAAAGTGGAAGATAGTCGGAAAAAACGAAATTTTGAATAAAGTTGAAAATAGTCGCAAAAATTCGAAAATAGTCGGAAAAAACTGAAAAGTAAAAAAGTTGGTAATAGTCGGAAAAAGTCGAAAATAGTAAAAAAAAATCGGAAAATGTCAAAAAAAGTCGAAAACTGTAATAGTCGAAAAATCAAATATTTTAAAATTAAAATTGTAGAAAAATCTATTATTTAAAAATTAAAAAAGTCGAAAAGTCGACTTTTTGTTCAAACTACACAACCCTAGTTATTGGTAGGCTGACCACGCATTACACGATTAACTTGACCCCGCATTACACGATTAATTGAATTCATATATATTTAAAATTCGTTAAAAAAAATACTTAAATTTAGTTAATTTTTCTTTTTTTAGATATCCCAAATATAAGAAGCATATATTTTCATTATTGGCCATTTTATCGTTTGTTATACCATTCTCGATCAGTTATTTGCTAAAATTACAACCTGCTTTTATTATAAAACCAGAGTAAGTAGAATAATTTCTTTACCGACCACATCCATTTAAAAATAAAATAATAACAAAAAAGTTCATACCAATATTTATACTAAAACTTTTTTTATTTATTTATTTATTTATTTATTTATTTATTTATTTATTTATTTATTTATTTATTTTTTTTGTAGATCTTATCGATATTCTTTCTTCAACAATATCGATGTATATTTTGAAGTTTATATACCCTTCTATACAAATTTATTTGGTTACTTATTCGGTATTATATGCGCTGAAATTTATTTAAAATACACTCGAACCGAAGAGGTACGAAAATTTGTACATGAACATCCTCTTTATATAGCTGCTGTTCATCTTTTGGCAATTGTAGCATTTTTATTATTTTGGTTGGGTCCTATACTGGATGTAAGAGAACCATCTTTATGGTCCGCATTATATGCTGGGCTACATCGTAATTTATGGATAATATTTATCTGTGGTATACCCTTATTATTTATGAGCTGTAATTGTGGTTGTAAGTTTAAATGGTTAAAAATAATTTCAATTTATTTTAAATATCTTATTACAGGGATTGGATATGAGTTTTGTTGTCTTCCTATATTCCGTGTTTTAGCCAGATTATCATTTCAAGTATATATTTGGCACATGACCATATTGTATTTGATTAATGGCTACCAGCGTCAACCTTATTATGTAAATAATTTTTATTTCGTAAGTTTAAAATTGTTTTTGTAAAAATTTAAATTTTTATAATTTCTAATTAAATTAATTTTACAGTTTACACAATTTGTTACTTTATATTTTATATCAAATTGTTTGGCCTTTCTGATTGCTGTATTTATTGAATATCCCATAGCCCAAAGTATACAAGTCTTACAATCGAAAAGTAAGTTCTAAGTACATTATTTAATTCTCATAAAATAGATTTAAAATTTCTATAACCAACTAATCAAACTTGTTTTTCTTAATTTTTTTTTTTCTTTCAGGAAGCGATAAAGTTATCAAAAAGTCTTAATTTATTCCTTTTGTTATTTTGGTTTCATTTTAAAAATAAGTTTCATAAAACATATTTCTGTTCAATTATTTTTTAAGTTTTATTAATAATTAGAATTTTAAATTTATAAAAGATGTATGTATTAATTTAATTTGTATGAAAATTTTGTTTTATAAACATTAATAAATGAAGAAATATTATTATTAAAATATTTTAATATCGTCGTTCAAATTCTACCATATTAAAAGCGTTATTAAATTTGGTATTATGTTTAAACACGGTTGTTATAGCAATTGTTAAAAGAACCATTTTAGACATTGAAACAATATTAACAACAAATTGAACGATTTGCATTTACCACTAGTGGTCTTCACGTAACATAAAATAAGTGTAGATCGTTCAATTTGATGTTAATATTAATTTTTTTCGATGTTTAAACATGGTTCTTNNTTGATACATCTCGCATTACTGTCAAATTGTTTTTGTATTCCCATGTAAAATTTTTTCGTGAGTATTTTAGTCTTCCTCTCTTTTATTCTCTCATTTTCTGTTCAAAGCATTTTGACATTGTGCGCGGTAGTTTTACACTAACAAAATACAAGTAATTGTTGTTTTTGTAGATGTGCGAGTACTTTTTTATTACACTATGGTGTCAATGTTAAATATTTTATGTTACGTGAAGACGACTAGTAAATGAAATTAATGATCAGGGCTGATACTTTCATGCATCATATGTATCATAAAATAGAAAATATGCACAAAAAAGAAAAAAAATGCATTTAAAACTGAAAATATGAGCAACAAAATATATTTTAATGAATTTGTAAGAATTTATTTATCATCCTAATTTAATTTATTAATTAAATTAGATGCCATATAAATCCCAAAAAAATGATGCGAGATATAAAATGGTTTTTGAGACCTTTAATTGCAAATGACTTTCGTATCTTATCTGAAAACCAACATATGTAGGTGTATGCAAAAATTTAATGCATCAACTTTCAAGCTTTTATTTTCCTGGACTATGAATTTATAGTTGACGATAGAAAAAAGTTATAGTCGGTCAAGTCCGACCATATGATACCCCACACCATAGCCTATGTGTAGAAAAATTCGGAAAAAGGCCTATTATGTACTCATACTTGTAAGATTCACAGATATTTATAAACTTTTAGGTGATTCCAGAAATTGGGTCTTATATGGGAGCTCTGGATAATTATGGGCTTTTTTGAGTGTTAAAATACTATTTCGGGGAGACATTTGTGTGGTGAGTAGGTGAATTAATAATACAAAATTGTTGTTTTTTTAAAGAAAAATGTGTTTTTATTTTCTTTTGGCAACAACAATTATATATTTGATTACATTTATTTTGTTGTTGCATGAGTTAGGTTTTTGACAACCGACTTAGGTTTTTGACAATTAGTTTCGTCTCTTGTTACTCTTTGTACAAATTTTATTAATTTTTATTAATATATTTCCAATGATTTCTGTTATTAATTCACATTGTTTTTTTTTCCTGTTACTGCAAATTATCTTATTCACAGTGTTTTAAAGCAACAGAATAAAAAATTTTAGGATTTTCAGAATTTCTATACTTTTCTTGACCTCTGCCTCAATATATATTCTTTAAAAGGTATTATTTATTTTATTTTTCTTTCTACATACAGCTTTTATTTTTTACCCACATGATTCTAATTCTTTTGTAACAGTTTTAATCAAATTTAATTTTAAAACGAGTAAAATCGATTAACTGACATACAAAACCATGAAACTGCAACCAACATGTTTCACTGTTATTTTAAAATTTTCTTGGTTCAGCTTGGTATTCGGTTTTCGCACAAAAAAGAATTATAACTAATTAACAAAAAATAATAGAGTTCCAAAAAAATTGGATCTTTGGAATCAAATTCTTTTGTAAAGTTGATTATGTAGCTCTTTTTTGTTTAAATATTTAAAAGTCTTCTTGCATGCAATAATCAGCCAATAATCGGCCATCCATTGAGGACCATATCAAATAGAACACAATAAATTGACGACAAATCATCAAATAGAACACAATAAATTGACGACAAATGACCCACAGTTCTACGAAAAAAAAGTAGTCAAAACATCATCATTATCATGAACATGGTTCTTCAAGTGTTCAACGAAGCAACAAAACATCTCGCAATCTAGAAAAATAGAACAAAAAAATCATTGATTTCGGAACAATTTGTATTACAAAAAATTCATGAGTCGACAGCAATGCAAAAAATGTCGCCGACATTATAAGGAAATTTATGAATAAAAATTTAAAATTAATATTAAAACTTTAAATTTCAAGAATATCATGAATTTACTAAAGGTTTTATCATAGTATAATTAAAAAGTACTCACACATCTACAAAAACAACAATTCCTTGTATTTTGTTAGTGTCAAACTACTCTCATAATGTCAAAATGCTATGAACAGAAAATAAGAGAATAAAGGAGAGGAAGACTAAAATACTCACGAAAAAATTATACATGGGAATACAAAAACAATTTGACAGTAAGGCGAGGTGTATCAATGAAAAAATTGTGAAACAGCTGTTCCTACGAGTATACTTTCTAATTGTACTATGGGTTTTATATTAAATTCATTAAGCTTGACCGAAATCAGCGGCTGTAATTGAGTTGTGTTTTAGCCGAAATTTATCGGCGGCGGCGGCTCTTAAAAAACTTCCGGCGGCTCGACGAGCTGCCGGGACTCAGCCAATCGGCGCAGTTCTCTGGTTGACAACACAAACAACTTTAACGCCGATAATGTTTTCTACAAAAGTATTAGAATCAACCATGGTACAACAATTTAACAAGGTATATGCATAAAGGCAATAAATACAACAACGCAATAATAACAGCCATTTTTTTCAACATAAATGNNTACTTGCCTTCATACACTTATCATACACGATTTACATGTAAATCAAATGGTATGATGATTTGCTCAAACCTGGCTAATTAATGTTGTCATACACAACTCATAAGTTTCCGTGTTAACTTGTATGATCATACGTAGGATCATACACGAGTGCAGCTCAGTTTCATCCATTAATTTCAACACATCTCTTTCTACATCTGGCATCACTCATTGATGTATAAAATACAACCCTACACAGGTGACACAATTGTCAGCTATCGATAACAACACATCACTAGCACATAAAGTGACAAGTCAACGAGGAAAAAAAATCTGAAGACAATAACGAGACGAACAATCAACAAGAAAATACGATTTTTTATTAAAATTTAATACTTTTTTTAAGCAAAAACGATAATAACTCAACAATTTAAAAACAAGTAATAAAAAAAAAACATTAATTCACAAGCAAATATCAAGTTAAAAGGCAAACAAATCTATATAAAAATTTCGACTTTGTTACGTGTAAGTGAGAAATAGATAAAAAGGAATATCAAACAAAAAAGAAAAACCTCGAGCTGAAAGACAACGTTGTCAGAGGGGGCAAATGCGGACAAACGAAAATATTGAATAAAAAACTCAAAATTTCGAAGACGATGTGAAAAAATGTGTGTTAAAAATTTATACGAACAGTAATACAGCTAAAAATCAAAAAGTAGAAAAGTGAACAAATTAAAATTTAGTTAATTATAACCAAAGCGGTGAAAAGTTTTAACTAATAAAAAAGCCATATAAGGCAAACAGATTGTTAAATTTTATTTTGGCCCCTAATAAAGGGGCCAAATTTGTATAAAGCAAGTTGTTTTTGTTATTAAGCAATTTAACCGCGTGGAAATGTATATAGAAAAATAAAAACAAATTCTTCGTTACGAAGTTTTCTTTTTCATAATGATGGCCTAATAAACCCTCAATATAAATTTAAAAAAGTTAAATAATAGAGCTTCCACCTTATTAAAACAAAGCATACTAAAAATTAAATCCCCAAAAACATTAACAAAAATAAACCAAAAGAGGTCATTAATTGCGTCTTTAGAAATTGTGTCAACAATTTCACAATAAACGAAAAGCTAACAACAACGAAAGCAAAAGTGCATCCAAATCAAAACTCAATATCACAATCTGCCTTCCAAAAATAATAAATACAGACAACTACATACAACTCTTAATAACAAAGAAATTTTTCAATAATTTTTATACACATACTAGTAAAAAAAATCGTTTCGATAAAAAATTTGTGTTCACCCTCTGAACAGAGAAAAAACAAGTGCAAAAAGTTTCCCCCGCCCTAAAATAGCTATAATTTTGTGATTAATTTCCTTTTGTATAAAAAATCAACAATTTGGTGCTTTGATATAATTTAGTTCAATTTTTGTTTTTTATTCAAACATTTGATCAATTAATTTTATTTTATTTTCGTTCATTGTTCGTGCGCTGCCGCTATAGTCGTCTGTGTGTGTGTTTGATCTTGCAAATATATTTTTTTCGAAGGTTCCTAACAAAGTGTTGGTATCGTTCGAAAAAAATTATCCAAGATCATTCTCATAACAAACGCATGCTGCTACAATCGCCGTTCAACTTTAATTTAATGGAAGAGCTATGAACCTAGACCATCTGAAATTGACGCTGACGCAGATTGGTAATTTGGTCAAACATATAAATAAGAAAAATTTTGCTGAAACAAAAGAAAGCCTTAATCAGGTAAGTTGAAACAATCCCTAAATCTAAATAATTTATAAAATGACACATATTTACATATAATCTGAAAAAGATTTAGAAACACAGAAAACAACTTTAAATCGTATATATACTCTATGCTAGTTATCTAGTTTCAAAAGAGTTTGAATGAACATTTTTAAATATCAACCAATTACTTCATTCGGCTACTTTAAATATTTTTAATTTACAATGAAGAAATTAAAAAATGGAAAGATAATCGGGACATTATTTCATTAGTATATTTTCATTGGCACAAATAACGCTTAATTACTTAAAAACTATCGTAACTTATGCGATTTTTCAAAAAATCAATTGACTGTGCCAGCAGAACTATTTTCTTTCAAACGGAAACCATAAGAGGTTCTATACGATAAAGCAATAATTTAAAAAAGATTAGAAAGGGAAAAAAACTCTAAAATGTTTTCGGACCTACAAATAAATAACTATAATTTCAAACTATACAATTTCATTACATAATTTTTCTTTCACTAGTACTATCATTAATGAAGAAATTAATAGAAATTGAATTTCAATTTAAGCCAAAAATTGTATCAGTTATTACAGCCTTGAAGTAGATGGTTGTATATAAACGTTACTCTTATTCGAATACAAGAAAGCTGCACCATTTGTACTGGAATATATAAATACTTCTATACAGTTTTACTATAATATATTTATTCATATTATATTTATTATGTAGAAAATTGTATTCATATACATATATTTTAATTACAATTCAATTCATATTATAATTAAAGCTATTATAATCATCAAATATGTTTGGTGTAATTTGCAACATTAAGTGAATATCCAACGTATATATTTTGAACGCGTGGCAACTTTATTTTCACAATGCTTATGAAACGCAACACATTATACCTGCTTCGTCATTATGCCAATTGAACAAAGCTTAAAAATTTGCTACACTGCGTTGATTAATTTGTTAGTTGCCGACGCCATTATTGTAAAGAAGAAAAATTTCTCTGCTTGTTGGTTTTTGTGTCGTCTTGTGAAAAAAAGAGAAAATTTTTAAAATTCATACAAAAAACTTTAAATAATTAGGAAATTTCAATTAAAAGGTTAGCAATACCTCAAGTTTTAGTGAAATAACATCAATATATTACAAGATAAAGTTTGTATATTTGAAAAAAGTAAAATTTTCAACTTCTTTGTGTGCTGAAGAAAAAACCAACGCATACGCTTTCTCGACGTCTCGAATATTTTTTGTGTAATTTTTTTTTCATACTATACTTTAAAAATCAACAATAAAAAGTGAATAAATTATGTGTAATATAACAAAAAGAAATTAAACAAAATATTTCCAATTTGCTACAGAAAAGTTAATGTTAAAAATTTTTTAAATCAGTAGTAAATTCAGAAGAAAAAAATTTCCATTTTCTTTGTGTCTAAAATCCTTTTTTACTCCCAATTGGTAACATTTTTATGAAATTCCTTGGACTTCTTTTTTGCATATGTTTAAAGTGGAGCAGGGCAATTTTTCTAAGCTCGTATATTTGTCTCTTTCTAAAACTTTTTGTGTTAATGTGTGTGTTGTTATTTTTTGTTCGTATATCTGTGTTTCCGTTTTTACTGGAAGTATTGAAGGGGGGAGTCAAGTTGAAGTATTAACTGACTGTGGTGCCAGACTATAAACTTTTTTGAAGTTTGTTTTGTGAATTTAATAAAATGTATAATATGCAGTGGAAATTATTGTTACTTAAAATTTCTATCAGTTATCAAATACCTATTTTAAATAAATTAAAATAAATAAGTTTGGCAGAGTTGATTTTAAAATAATTTTGATAATGACTTTATAATATTTTTAATATGCCATATGGGCGTAACATCCAATCGAGATCTAACATTACCATAAATATAAATTTGGCGTAAGTCAAGATCTTCCGCACCGTTGATTTTGAAATAGTTTTGATAGTGATTCTATAGTACTTTTACTTGTAATTATAGTGCAATAAAAAAATTTTGTCCGCTCTTATAGGCCTTTAAAGTTTCTTTATATTTTCCTGAACATCTTTATAATAATTGCCGGCTTTTAATTATATTGATATCATTTAAAAGCTTTTATAAATACATTTTCAATGATATATAACACTACTATATTAATTAATTGGGAATAAAATTGACATTTTGTAAAAAATGGCGGAACTTAAAAAATGATTTGATATTCGAATAAAGCTTATTTAGCGAAGCCGGTGCTGAAGAACTTGATGAGTGCCGCCTTTACTTTTGGACACTAAAGTCTGTAATATTTTTGTTCACTTCCGTGAAAATCAGTTTGCGTTCTCCCCAAAATCTTTTTTTGAGTTAGAACGTTCTTGAAAAGCAGAGATCGCAGAGATCATCTATTTGCATTTTTCAAAATCTGGTTTATTTTTTATAAAATAGGCAATCAATAAAAAAAGTTTTAAAAAGGGATTTCAATTAGTCGGAAGTCCATCTATATCATGTTCATCAACTACCAGAGATTTTTTTCATAGAAAGTGGATAAAAATAAAGTTTTAGAAATATTGAAACATTGATGAGATATAAATATTTATATATTAGGGTACTTTTTTTCTTACAAAAAGGGGCCATATTATTTTATTGTAAAGAAAACTATTTGTTATTACTTATCTTTGTTTTTTATATTTATTCTCTTTATATTACCCCATTATTTCTTTTATAGTATTATTTTAATTTATGTATTGTAATTTTGTTTCGTTCAACCCACAGTAATGTTAATTGTATAGATATATTGTTTTTATATTATTTTTTTTACTTTCTTTTCCCTTTACATTACATTACATTATACAATATTTTTCATTATAATAACCACAATTAATTTTAATTCATAGTTTTATTATTTTTTATTTGTAACTGTTTATTTATAAGTTACTTTTTTCTCTTTGTAGTTAATTAAAGAATTTGGCTTAGAAGCGGATCGTCATTGTCTGCGTTGTCTATTTTCTAGCATTAACTTTAATGATCCAATATTAACGTCAACGTCACCAACGTCATCTCAACAACAACAGCAACAACAATTGCAAGCAAAACTATTACAACAACAATTGGAAAAACAACTCAGCCGACCTTCACTAACATCAAATATTTGTTTTGCCATTGACAATTGTTGGCCGCAACAAAAGGTAATGTAGATCATTTTTTTAATAGAGACAGAGAGATAGAAATAATTGAAAACAAAATAAATATAAATAAAAAATAAATAACTCTAAAGTCTTTATAGTTTTATAAACAAATTCAATAAAATAAATAAATTTTATCCGAAACGATATTAGATAAATAATATATGTATTAGTGGACCTATAAGAATACTCCGATACTCCGCGTTAAACGAGCCTTCACAATTTATATAAAGCAAAAATGGATTTAATTTTTTCGTTAAGGCGAATAAATAATATAAAACGGAACCAGGAATTGAACTTACGAAGAATCAACTGATCTTAAATATTTTTCAAAATTTAAAATAAATATACTCTAATGTGTATTAACAAAAACAACATTAGAGTAAACATAAAAATTCTTTTTTACAATATGTGATGAGTCCGAATATCAAAAGGTACTTTTTTATTACTTTAGTTTTATGGCAATTAATAAATTATTTTTTCGATCTCTAACAAAACAGTCTAAAAATGGAAAGAATCGTCCTCTTTTCCATTAAATTCATCAAAAGATATTCACTAAAACAAATATTAAAGATATATGTGATCAAAGGACTTGTAAATGTATGTAATGGAAAAGAAATGTTAGCTTTATCTTGAAAAAGATAAAGCTATTAAAATCAAAACTTTATATCCTATTAAATTTTGGCGGGCAGCGTTCAACTAATTAATTAAAAATAAAAAAGAATAAAAGTTTTTGCAAATAAATTATTTTTGATTGAAAGATTTTTTTTGTTAGTACAACAGAATTGTTTAATGAACTTGCTCGGCAAATATTAACCCTTTTAAAATTTTAAGTACAATGAGAACTCAATTATACGTATGGTCCCGGCTAATCAATTTTGGTTATTATTTTTAATAATTTTTACTTTTATAAATCAATTATTCAAGGATTTAAATTAAAGGAAAAAATAATAATTTTGAAAGAAAAAAATTTACATACATTAGGATTTCATATTACATAGTAATATAATTTTCTTTGTTTCTTCTTTTTCAAATTTATAGTTTTGTTAATTAGCTTTTCATAAATGCGGTATATTTAGATTTAATGCACTGATTCATCGTATCCAAACGAGGGAATACCCATTTTTTCGTTTTATCCACATTGTGTTTGATTTTTCAAAAGTCGGTTAATAAGGCAAATCACGATTAATCGATGCAAAGAAATTAAATGGATGGATAAAACTAAAACAATTACAAATTAACTTTTTTAAATAATCGGCGTTGTCGGTTTATCAAATCACGGATAATCGACGACCCACTTTTATCCCCTATCTTCACTATTTAATCTTAACCAAAAGCTGTCATATCACATTCTCATAGATATTAAAGTTTTGGAGTAACTGTTAACTAAAATTATTAAGTATTTAATAAAAATATTCATAAACAATATATGAAGACTATATATAAAGATATAATAACCCAAAAATTTTGTTTCTTGTATAATTTGTTTGTGTCTTGTGTATCTTAAAGAAAAATCTTACTAAATATTGTTTCGGATCTTTATTGTACTATAATTTTTATAATATTAAATTACATTTTCTCTATAATAAATTACTAATCAATATCATCTCATTTGAAATTGAATTTTTTGTCCCTATTTTTTACATATACTTCCGTTATTTTTTTTTTACTAATTAATTACTATTTGATTGTTTATTTCTATATTTTCTTATTTACATATTTGTAGAGCCTAAAGCCCACAAATCAACTTATCAATCAAATTGTTCGTATAACTGGTATTAATAAATTGTGTGAGTGTATCTTAAGTTTAGCGCTAACACACTCTCAACAATCAGAGTTACGTACATATGCAGCTGAACAGTTAAGTAAAGCTTTGCCCGAACTAATCGAATCGTATTTGGGTAAAAATCAACAATCAGCTGGAGTAATTAGTAGTTTGCATGACGTTTCTTTGGATTTGTTACAATTACTATTAACGTGTTTGGAAACATATGTTAAAGACGATAATCTACGTTTGCAGTTTATTAAAAAATTAAGAGAAGAGTTTCCACGAGACCGTGTACCATTGATTTTAGCACCCTATTTGTATAGTACATTATTTGAGCCGGCAACAGCTGAAACTGAAACTGAAGAAGCATCTAAGGATTTTGATTTGCAAGCGAGTTGTCGAAACTCTACTAATGGCTTCGAATGTTTGGAAGTGCCCATAGAAGATATCTATGACAATATATGCGAGACAATATTTTCCCAACACGAACACAATAATATTATGGACACATCTTGGATTAATTTAATCCTAGAAATTGGTTATGAATTTACCTCAAGTGTTGAAGAATGTAAAAATCATTTACGTAGTGGAACAAGCGGCGGCAATGGAACTGGCGGTGGTGGAGGAGCTAATACTGGCTCAAGCGGTGGCTCGACAACAGCAAACCGTGATTTACAACCACAAGATGTGGCCAAAATTATTGGACTCATGTGTCGCCGTCACACCTCTCTGCTCGATTGTAATGTAAATTTACCTACGCCGGCCAACTTTTGGCCCCAACAACAGCAGTCTACACAAAATGCTAACCAACAGCAACAACAAAATGCAAACAATAACAATGAAAATTCCTCTAACAATGCGGACAAATCTAACAATGGTAATGATAAAAAGGATAAAACTCCGGGTGGAAATTCTTCCAGTGGAACCGGTAGTGCTGAAACAACACAGGCCTGGAAGCCAGATGTTTTTGTTCAAGCTCTAAAAGAAGTGCAACCCCAACTCAATTGGAAGGAAGTATGTTCAGAGCTGGATCATCCTGAGTTTATTTTAAAAGATCGCATTGGTTTAGATCTTTTACTGACAATATTCCGTTTAGCTACTCAGTCGACATTATTTCCATATCCAGAATACATTTATCGTCATTGGCAAAATGTCGAGGGACAGTTATCGCTTATTGCGGTCATGTTAAAAAATCCGGATCTCTTTTCATTTGCCGATTATATATTCAACTCTTCGCCAGTGGAGATACTTAAAACCCCTCCCGATACCGAGAACAAGGAAGTATGTGCTTGGAAATCATTGCATTTAGTGGAGGTTTTATTGTATATTGCCGAACATGGCTATTATGCACCAGTACACGAACTCTTTAAATTTCCTGCCCAACATTGTCCGGATGTGTTGTTTTTGTCACTACTGCATATAAATCCACCCTTAACTGGTCTGAGACAAGAGCTTTTTAACCAGCTGATACCCACGTTTTTGGCAAATCATCCTAATTCGGGTGTCATCTTGGCCAGTGCTTGGAATTCTAATCACTTCAGCATGACTCTCAGACCTATTATTATGCACGCTATGTCCGAATGGTATTTGCGTGGTGGAGAATATGATCAAGTGAAATTGTCACGTATATTGGATGTAGCCCAAGATTTGAAAGCTCTTTCTACCTTGCTAAATGCTCGTTCATTTGTATTCGTCATTGATTTGGCATGCCTGGCGTCCAGGCGTGAGTATTTGAAATTGGAGAAATGGTTAAGTGATAAAATACGTGATCATGGTGAAACATTCATACAAGCCATTCTAAAATGTTTGCAAAGACGTTGCCCTCAAGTAACAAATGCAAAAATACCAGATGATCAATTACCTCCCAAACAGGCCCAATTACCGCCAGAAACGGTCACTACAATGCTTTCTTGCCTTCAGGCATGTATAGGAAATGTACCCCACGATATTGCAGAAATAATAATGCAAATGACGGCAAATTGTTCAATAATGGCCAACAAAGCTAGGGCAGCGGCAGCAGCTGCTGTGCAGCAAGGTCCCTTGGTTCCACCTCAGAATGCCATGCGTGGTCATCGTGGTATGGACATGACAGCTGCTGGCGTAGGTGGTGTACCTGGTGGTGTACCGCCGCCTTTTTCGGCTAATCTTAATGCCCAACAAATGTTTGGCCCTACCATGGATACTTTATCGAATTTGACTACCAATATAGCTGGTCTTAATTTAGGTGGTCCTAACGGTGCTTTCAACTTCGGCAATGTACTCAATAATCTTGTCTCCACGCCAGCTTCACCATCTCGTCTAATGAACCCTGCAGCAGCAAGTCCCTATCCCTTGAATCCCATGCAAATGCCAGCACCGCCACCTTCTGTGGGTGGACTAGGGCGTATGCCGCCTTCAGCTCAACAGCCAACACCCACACCGCCCAATCCGAATAATCCCATTATTGCCGACTTTCAAGGGCCCGTTTCAAAAGAGATTGAAGATGAAGCCAATTCATATTTCCAACGTATCTACAACCATCCTCCTCATCCAACTCTATCCATTGATGAAGTCTTAGACATACTACAGCGATTTAAAGAATCAAACATACGACGCGAACAAGAAGTCTATCAATGCATGTTGCGCAATCTCTTCGAGGAATACCGATTCTTTGCGCACTATCCCGAAAAGGAATTGCAAATAACCGCCCAACTCTTTGGTGGCATTATAGAACGTAATTTAGTTCCAACATTTGTTGCATTGGGTTTGGCTTTACGCTGTGTTCTGGATGCTTTGCGCAAACCCGAAGGTTCTAAGTTGTATTATTTCGGTATAACCGCATTGGATCGTTTCAAGACTCGTTTACACACCTACAACAAGTATTGCGAATATATACGTTCAATACCACATTTTAAGGATTTTCCACCACATCTCCTACATTATGTTGAATATGGATATTTGGGTCAAGAACCACCAGCAGCTAAATTGCAAATGCTCATGGGTGCTGGAGGCGCAGGTGGAGGAGGTCAACCACCACCTGATTCGATTTATCGTAGTAACTCAGTAACAGGTGAGTAAAAAATAAAAATTGTATTCCTTTTAAAATTAATTGAAAAATTTATAAATAAAAATGTAAATGTAACAAATGTAATGAATTCGATTATTTTTCCCAACAGGTAATATTGTTACTACACCCATACAGATGAAACCCGTGGTAGTTGCTCAATCTATACATCCGGCCCGTATGAAATCGATTGTGACGGCCACAAATATCGATACTCTGCTTGTGGCCAACCAAGAAGAAAAGATAACAGTGCCACCAGAAGCCGTACAAGATAAGACTGCGTTTATATTTAATAATCTAAGTCAGTTGAATATACCACAAAAAGTTGAAGAAATTAAAGATATTATGACCAAAGACTATTGGCCATGGTTGTCGCAATATTTGGTTTTGAAGAGAGCGTCAATGGAATTTAATTTCCATTCTTTGTACTCAAACTTCCTGGATGCTCTTAAAAATCCTGAAATTAACAAGTACGTTACTAAAGAGACCATTAGAAATATTAAAGTTTTACTACGTTCCGACAAAGGTGTGGTCAATTTCTCTGATCGCAGTCTGCTAAAAAATCTTGGCCACTGGCTGGGCATCATGACATTGGCTCGTAATAAGCCCATTTTACAAATAGATTTGGACTTGAAGTCCCTGCTAGCTGAGGCGTATCATAAGGGTCAACATGAGTTGTTGTTTGTTGTGCCGTTTGTAGCAAAAATATTAGAATCGTCAAATAAATCAAAAGTTTTCAAATCACCAAATCCTTGGACTATGGCCATTATGAATGTATTGGGAGAATTGCATCAGGAACCTGATCTGAAATTAAATTTAAAATTCGAAATTGAGGTGCTCTGCAAGACTCTCAATATTGATTTGAACAAATTGAAACCCATCATATACCTCAAGGATCCCTCACGCTATGCTATGATAGAACATCAAATGTCACAGCCAAAACAAAAATCTATAGAGCCTGGTCCATCGCAGCAACAACAACAGCAACAACAACAAGCTCAACAACCTACTCCTACACCACATCAACAACAAATGATGACCGAAGCCGATGCACAAGCCATGATGATGGCCGCTAATGCGGGAGCACCCGGTGTGGTGGTGCCTGGTACTGCAATACCTTCGCCCAGTATACCCAGTGAGCAGGCAGGACAAATGATGATACCTGCACCCGAGCCACGCTACTCGTACGTTGATATTAATGTTACCAATTTCCAGTTGATTGCACAACACGTAGTATTATCGCCTCAAGTTGCATTCTTACATGTTAATCCTAATATCAAGCATTTGGTGTTGAATGCCATTGAGAGAACAATCACCGAATGGTTACAACCGGTGGTGGATAGATGTGTACGCATTGCTGCTTCTACCACAGAACAAATCGTACGAAAAGATTTTGCTCTCGATCCCGATGAGCACCGTATGCGCACTGCAGCTCATCAAATGGTACGCAATTTAGCCGCCGGCATGGCTATGATTACTTGCAAAGATCAAATCACTCAGACGCTTAATAACAATTTAAGAAAGGCCTTTATGACCACACTACCGGGACCACCCACTTTCCAAGATATCGAAGGTGCCTCTATACAACTAACCAACGATAACGTTGAATTAGCCTGTGCTTTCATTCAGAAAACAGCAGCCGAAAAAGCTACACCTGAGGTCGACAGACGCTTGGCAGCCGACTTTGAAACACGCAAAATGGCACGTGAGGAAAACAGTCGCTACTTCGATGCGCAAACATTAGCCTATCAAACTGAGCGTTTGCCAGAACAGGTGCGCCTGAAAATGGGCGGAGTTCCACCAAATCAATTTGCTGTATATGCGGAATTTGCCCGTAATATACCGGGTTTTCAAGCCATGAGTGATCGTGATATAGCTTTATTCCTGCCCAAACCCCAGGAAATGCCACCCACTTTCGCCCAAGATGAAATGGGTTTAATGTACTCCGAATTGGCTAGCAAAATGGAAGCCTTCCTTAATAGTTGCGTCAACAATTCTCATCTACAGCTACAGGCTAGTAAAATGCATGCTCTTTTAAATGCTCTCATGGTTACAAGACGCATACGCGACAATGATTCGGCTCTGAATCTTCTCACCCGTTGTGTGGAAGGTTTCGTCGAAGGTCTTATTAACATACCTGAACACGTGGAACAAATGAAATTGTATCGTGACATACATTTACGCATACTGACACTACTGCAAAACACATTCAGTGCTCCGGCTACCGAAAGAGCCATCACCAAATGCATTTTCGATATCCGCGAAGAGGCCCGTTACAACGTAGAGGCCATAAAATTATTAATAACATCACAATTCCTTAACTTGCATCAATTCGATTTGGCACTGCGTGACTGCATGGATAATGGCAACAACTTTTTAGCCGTCACTTTTGCCATCACGCTAATGGAACGTCTCTTGGTAGATGACCGTTCAACTTCAATCATAGCCGAAACAGAATTTTCTTGCACCACAGATCTGTTGAGTCGTTTGACCCAACATCGTCACCGTTATCCCGAAGCCTTATCAAATTTTATCGATATGCATTTCGGAAGTAGCAATACAATGGATGCAGGTACTTTTGGTTCCGTAACAGATCGTTATTTGGCCGGAGCTACTCAATATATACATTCTGGTATGCAACATGTAAGGGTAAGTGTAAAAGTAATATACACATAATTCAGTTCATATAGCACATTCTATTTTATTATTAACAGTCCAACGATTGTGATGATCCGCCTGGTCTACAAGAGAAGACAGAATTCTTACTCAAAGATTGGGTTTCAATCTATTCTCAGTCTCACAACCTATCGAGAGAAACTAAAAATTTTGGCTCATTTGTACAGAAAATGAATCTATATGGGATTTTAAAAACCGATGATTTAATCACACGTTTCTTCCGCCAAGCCACACAATTTTGCATTGATTTAGTATATCGCATCTTTAACGATCCGTCGCATACACCAGTACAGGCCAAGACCAAAATCTTTCATTGGATCGATGCCTTTGTGCATTTAATCGCATTGCTTGTTAGACATTCTGGCGAGTCCGGTAATCCAACCACAAAAATTAATCTACTCAACAAAGTGTTGGGCATTGTGTTGGGTATTCTGTTACAAGATCAAGAAGTCCATGGTGTAGCCTTCCAACAGCTCGGCTATCATCGTTTCTTTGTTATGCTATTCCTTGAGTTGAGCTCACCCGATGCTGTTTTGGAATCTCTGATGCATAGCATTGTTACCGCCTTCTCGCACACCTATCATCTCTTGAATCCATCGCTGGCACCTGGTTTCTGCTATGCATGGCTAGAGTTGATCTCTCATCGTATCTTTATCGGACGTATACTTGCCCAAATCCCTCAACAGAAGGGTTGGCCACTTTATGCTCAGTTACTATTGGACTTGTTCAAGTATCTGGCACCTTTCCTGCGGAACGCTGAGCTAGCGAAGCCAGTACAGATGCTGTATAAAGGAACGCTGCGTGTTCTGCTTGTTCTCTTGCATGATTTCCCCGAATTTTTGTGCGACTATCACTTTGGCTTCTGTGATGCCATACCACCTAACTGTATACAAATGCGTAATATTATATTGGCAGCTTTCCCGCGCAATATGCGCCTACCCGATCCGTTTACACCTCACCTTAAGGTGGACATGTTGGCTGAGACGGCTACAGCACCAAAAATTTGCTCCAACTATGTCATCAACATACAACCAGCCAACTTTAAAAAGGATCTTGATTCGTATCTGAAAGCAAGGGCACCCGTTACTTTTCTATCCGAATTACGTAGTCACTTGCAAATCTCCAACGAACCGGGTTCACGTTACAACATACCACTCATGAATGCTCTGGTATTGTATGTGGGTACTCAGGCAATTGCACATATTAGGTAAATCTTAAACTTATTTATATAATTTTATTTAATAAATATTTAAACTTTTTCGAATATTTTTATCTTCGACAGAAATAAAAACTTTGTACCGAACACCTCAAATATTGCCCATAGTGCCCATATGGACATATTCCAAAATCTTGCTGTCGATTTGGATACCGAAGGTCGCTATCTATTCCTCAACGCTATTGCAAATCAGTTGCGCTATCCCAACAGTCATACTCATTACTTTAGTTGCGCCGTATTGCATCTTTTCGCCGAGGCCAATTCCGAGGCCATACAAGAACAAATCACCAGAGTTCTACTCGAGCGTGTTATTGTCAGTCGCCCACATCCTTGGGGTCTATTAATCACTTTCATCGAGCTGATTAAGAATCCAATTTATAAATTTTGGCAACATGATTTTGTACACTGTGCATCGGAGATATCAAAGTAAGTTGTGAAAAAATATTGTTAATGGAAAAACTGTAATTATTCCTATTTTTATTTCTTTTAGACTATTTGAAACTGTAGCACGTTCTTGCATGGTGAAATCAAATCATCCCCAGCAGATGAACAATATGGATGGTGAAATCCAAGAGATTAATTGAATTCTATATACAATTCATTGCCAGTCAATCCACAGAATGACTGGATGAATGAATGTGTATTCTCTTTTTTAAAATATTGAAAAAAAAAAATTGAAAAACTAACAAACAAAACACAAACACACATATGATAAAGGAAGAAAGTAATAGTTTCTTTTTTTAAGCTAAAGATAAAATAACCCACATACATATATAAATGATTTACGGTTTAAGAAATTGCAACCCATTTCTAATTTTATATTTGTGTTTTTAATTTTATTTTTTAGTTTATTTATAATATATAGAGAAAAAAAAATATAAAAAATCAAAAAAAAAAAAAATTATAATTCTGTAAGTAGTTTAATATATAATTTTTGTGAAAAGAAATCTATATATATAAAATTAATAATAATTAAAAAGAAAATGGAAAAAGAACTTTAAATTAAATTTTAAAATTAAATCTTTTTTTTTAATGTATTATATAAATAAAAATAAATAATAACAAAACGAAAATTATTGAAAATTATAAATTAATTTGTTTTTTATTTTTTATTATTATTCGAACCATACAAATAATAACATTAAAATATATTTGTAAAAATTATTAAAAAAAAATAATCAAACAAAAATATAAATTGGAACAAACAAAAATGTAGAAAGTTTACGATACAAAACATCCATAAAAAATCATGTAAATATTTACATTTATCATTTTGTTAAAAAAACCACAAATACAACAACAATACTTAAACCATTCTCTCCGAAATATATCCATTTTTATATATAAAAAACCCTTTTAAGAAAAAGAAAAACACCATGGGTGATAAATTTTTAAGATTGTTTAATTTTAGCAACAAAATCATTGAATTCTTGATTTCCCACAAACTTGAAATAAACAATAATCTTCTATTCTGAATGATTTTCAAAGAAATCTTAACTTATCAATATATTTATAGTTGTTTTTATGTTTTCCAAATGTTTAGCAAAGAAATATATGCAATAAAAACTAATAAAACAAAGCAACAAATCATCTAACAACAAATTTTTAAATGTATAAACAAAAACAAACTAATATTTGCAAAAAATATAAAAATATTTAATATGTGTATGTAAAATTAAAAAGAAAAAAGAATAATAAATCTATTATCCCCCTCTCTTCCTTTCTTTATACCTAATTAATAATTAAAAAAAATGATAATAATTACATGAATTAATATAAATAAAAATTATATATAAATAATAATAATACATTAATATTAATATAAAAACTAATAAACTTAAAAAAAAAAAAAAAACAAAAAAAGAATTCAACCAACCAACAAAACACATTTATGTTAAGACACATTAATTATAAAAAAAAAAGAAAAACAAAGACAAAATAAATCATATGTATAAATAATTGCAAAAAAAAACATTTTGGAGTTTTACTTACTAACCAAACAAAAGTTTAAACTTTAAAGCAACGGTACTCAAATGGGGGTCCGTAAGGACATTCGTCGGGGTCGCAAATAGATCCTGAAACATTACATTCTTGAAAACAATTTTTTAATGTAAATATTAAGTAGATGTCTAAATAAAAACTCCAATGTGAGCAGAGATTATATAAAAACGAAATGATATGTTTACTCAAAATATCCTTAAACTTAAGACACAAGTAAAGATTTTTTTAATTGAGTTCTTATAAGAATCATGTAGCAATAAATGCAAGAAAACTGACGAAG
>MINK01187618.1:56337-80587 GCA_001735545.1 Phormia regina
TAGCTCTGAATTTTAGGTCAACAATTTTAAAAAATTTATTATAATTTTAAACAGAATAATTCTAAAATTGTACAATTAATATTTGTCCTATAAAACTTATAAATTGCTTTGAAGAATTAATTTATTTATGAACGTTTTCTTTTCATTGTGGCCCATAAAATCTTAATATTGATATTTCAAAGATAATGGAAAAAAAATTGCTTATCTTGTAAGTAAGGAGAAATTAATATACATATATGTATTATCTGTTTAAAGAAATATCTTTAATTTTATATTAAAGAAAAAGGCCTCAACGATCACCTAACAATCATTATACGGACTACCATTTGAAAACCGCCGTTTAAAATACTAAAAATAGACGTTGGCCAGTAAGAAAACGTAATAGTTTTACTAAGCGAATAAATAATATTTAAAATTGTTAAAATAAGCCAAATAAATCGCCACCTTGTTAAAAATCGCCAAAAAAAATCGCCATGTCGCAAAACGGAAATTTCAGTCGCCAAGAGCAATAAAAAATCGCCAGTTTGGCGAAAAAATCGCCATATCTGACAGCCCTGCGAGGGTGGTAGCAAAGAATTGATTATTATTTTGGTGGCTTATTCGCATTATTTAAGTGATGAACTTTTTTCTTCATTATTTCTTTTTCTAGNNNTTTCATTTCATGTATTCTATTAAGAAAAAATAATTTATAATTGTAGGTGTTTGTGTATGATTTTTTTTTTTCTTTAACATAATGAGTGAATGTTATTTGTTTATTATGGTTTTGTAATTTTTTTTTTTTTCTACAAGTCCTCACGCTCAGTTGCAAAAGTCGCAGCTTGTGTAAGTGGCTTAAAGTGGATTTAGCGCTGATTGAGCTCGTTAAACGCCCACTGTTTTTATAACTTTTCACTCAAACCTTTTAATAAAAACATGCACACATCGACTGTTTGTTTGTCTAACAATAAAATGAAATATGGGGATGGCAAAGGGATGGACGGACAGACGAAACAAAAAATAACAATAATGAAGGAGGAAGAAAATGAAGAAGATTTAAGTATGATAGTCCTTTAAGGATTTGCTTTATTACAGTTTAATTAAATTTTCGTGCAGCATAGATTTTTTTGTTATTATATGTTGTTTTTGTTGGATTTTCTCCGAATGAGAAAATGTTTCAATTACGCAGTTAATCGTAAAAAATCCTTGCACTGATTTGTTGCCATATTTGTACTAAGTGTGTGCGTGTGTATGGTTGTTTGTGTATTATATGTGTTTATGTGAATTTCAGACCAAGTATGTTTGGGTCATAAACATTTGCTTTATACTCGTAGCATAAGCAAAAATATAAAAATAACAAAAAAAAAAAAAAAAAACTAACTAGAAAAAAAAAAAAAAAAAAAAAAAAAAAAAAAAAAAAAAACTAACTGCCCCTTAAGAGTCTATTGGTAAAAATATACAAATACTTTGCTTTACTTTATACTTCGGGTATAAATGAATGAATGGATGAATAAATGGTCTCAGGTGTGCTCGTTGGCGAGTTGATCCATTTATGGCTTTTATACATTTCATTTATGTTACACATTCTTTTTCATTTGTTGTGTTTTTTTTACGATTTATATTTTTTCTCTACAAAGAATACCGGCCACTAGCAACCCCATTAACTTCCTTCTCCAAATAGTAGCAATCATAGTATTGTTATTATTGCAGGACATGACCACAACTGGATAAAAAAAAAAAACATGAAAATAAAAAAAAAGAAAGAAGTGTATTAATTTGCTTGAGTAGAAGTGAATTTATGACCCCAACAGCCGTTTCAGTTCAATGTATTGTTTTTTCTATTGAACTCAGTGTGTGCGTTGATTTTTTTACAACTGCGTCAGTTTCTTTTAAGGATTAGTTAAGCTTTCCTGGTGAAAAAAAGGATACCAAAGTAGGATACAGTTCTGGTACTAAAAATTCTATATTGTTTTTAATTTTGCTGGAAATATTTCATGACACGAACGTGTATTAAGTAGATAATCAAGCAAAACAGAAGGTAAAAGAAGATTTTTCTTTTAATTTAGTTTACGATGCATATCGTTGGATGTTTGGATCATAAAATGATTAATTTAATTAGTAAGCATGAAAAGAAAAATACTACAACAAATAGTAACAAGAACTGCAAAAATAAATTTATAACTAAAGATGTTATAAGATGCGTCTATAACAGTGGGTGCAGAAACTGTGATGTAATGGTACTTAATTCAAATATTTCTTAAAAATCATTAGTTTTATCCTATACGATTGATAATACCGAGCATAAATTTTCTAAAAATGTCCACACATGAAAAAATTAATACAAACATCAAACTAGAGACCATGCATAATAAAACTGTGTGCTCAGTTTTTCTGTAAGATATAATATGTTCTATCAAAAGGCCTTTAAAGATTCAACAATGCACTACATCAACCCACATGATAACAACTTTCAACTTTTGGATATTTTCCCTGAATGGTTTCTGGCTTTTTTTGCATGTAAGATTGATTGTTGCAGGCTGGTATTTATTTGAAAATAAAGTGTTCTTAAGTTTTTCTACAGCAGCATTTAATTAGAAAATAATGCGATTATTGCATAAATTCCTGCCAAATTTCATTAATATCGGTTTAGGCGTTTTTTAAATTTCAAGTCATTTTTGATTCAGAATTTTATGTCCTGGAGAAAAATTTAGTATCTACTTTCATGCATATATATATTAAATGTAATAATACCTGTCATACGTTGTGTAATACGTTCACGAATCATAACTTTTCTTTATTACTGGTTACTATGTAGTTAAATCGTTATTTTCCTTCGATAAAGAGCGCGACACATGAAATCTTAAAAAAATTTTCATTTTCAATAAATCATAGTCACATTGAGATTTAAAAAAAATGATAATCTGAAAATTTTCCATAAAACATGAACTTTCCTGACCCACTGTTAGATATCATTTTTTCTTTTTTTCTCTTTTGCCAATTCAATCCAAGTGAAATTTCAAGTATCACGTAACAGTTAAAGGTGGAGACTAAAATTTTATGTTTTCATTAGAAAATCTACAAATAAATAAATGCGCTTTCTTTGCGTCTTCATAGTTTTTGAAAGGTTTTGCTCTTTACCCCGTCTGCGAAGTTTGTATGGTTGGATGTGTTTGGTGGCATTATAATCATAAAACTAAAATAGATCTATCTATGAATTTTCTTAAGAGTAGAAAAGTCTAGCTGTATATATATATGTGATTTCATATTTTGTAAATGTATTTGTGATTCTTTGTTGTGTAATTACAGGATTATGATGAGGATTACGTAAAGTAAATTGAAACCTTCATTTTAGTAATTTATTTTTTCTGCAAATAATAAAATGGAAATAAAAACTACAGCTTACTATATTTATATATCTTCGTAGAATTATAAATAAAATACCAACGGCAACAACAACAATCATAATAATTCACAACAACAACAAAAACCTAATTTCCATTTTAAATCGTTAAGGTGTGATTTTCTCACTTCAAACTTCCTTTTCATTTAATTTCATTCAATTCAGTTGAGTTTTTTATTTAGTTTTATTTAATTTATGGTTTTTGTATCTTTTGGATTTGTTTGCTGTTGCTGTTGCTGCTGATGTCGTTGTTGTTTATTTATGTAAATTTTTCATTTCATTTAAAGTGAACAAATAGAGTAGCACACGAAATACAAAGTGATTTAGTTTGTTTGACAAATGCTACTGTTAAATACATTTTGTTGGCACATTCAGTCATTTTGGGATAAATTTCAATTCGAATGTAACTTATGCCTGCCTATCTGTTTGTCTGTCTGTCTGTCTGCGTGATTCTTTATGTGTTATTGTTCATTGGTTTGTTTGTTTATGCAAATTAATTCACCAAAAAAAACAAGAACGTAAGAAAGGTCTTTTAAAGTAAATGAATGAATGATTGGTAGTCTCTGTTAAACTTCTTTTGAGCTACTCGCATATTCGAATGTGTCGTTGTATGCGATTTTGGTTTGTTATTATGATTGCTAATCCTTTGACTTTTTTTGGCTGCTGTTATAATTTTCAATGAATGATGTTTTCGGGGTAATTTGCTTTTTGTTCCTGTTTTGTTGTTGTTGTTGTTGTTGTTGTTGTTGTTGTTGTTGTTGTTGAATCAAACAAATTAATTGTATAATATAAAAAAATACATCAATAACTAGTCATTCAAAGCATTCTTAATGCTTTAAATTTATCCTATACCATTTTTTAAGTATATCTAAGATTTATAGGGTTTTATATTCATATATGAGTATAACGCTTAATTGTGGATCAAGTCTTATAAAAATTGGAATTGAATTATGATTAATTATGAAAATATAGAATTTACGAGAGATTGAAGAACTTTAAGTTGATTTTTCTAATATTTAAGATATTTATGAGAGTCAAATCCCCTTTTCCGAAGAATTGCATTTTATTAGGGACTTTTTACTAGAAACATAATGCCACTTTAATGATCAAAATCAGACAATTGATTTCGATACTACAACTTCATTAACTTCCTATATTAATATTTATCTTGAAACTTACAATCAATTCAAGAAAGTCCAAAGCCCTTGGTATCCAAATTGATTGAGAAATCTTGCTGCTGAAAAAAGTCGTCTCATTTAAATTTTAAGTCACTTAAGTTTGTGAACTTTTCTTATTCTCAATTTTTCTTCTTTTCAGCTGAGTTGTGTTTTTATTAAACATTTCTAATCAGTTTCATCTTATTTCGCACCTTATTTATTGAACATTTTAAACAGATTTCGGTACTTTGAAATTTCATTTCATGATAAGCGTAGTTGTTTTAAGTTTTCTTCGACTGCAGCAACTCTATGAGCAACAACAACAACAACATGATTGCCAAATGATAGCCAGGACAGTAAATACAACAAGTACGACTTGTATTGCGGCTTTAAATATGATAAATATTTACTTGAAAATATTTAAACAAACTTACGAATTTTGATTAAAGAGCCTTAGGTTGCGAAAGTGCTAATTTGAATTATTAATAAGCAGGCAACTAGCATTTTAAAATATTTCTCTTTTCCTTTTCTTTTACTGTTCAATACTTTCATATTATTTAAGTAAAAGAAAATGAAAAATAAAGGAGGATGAATGAATGAATAACAAATATACAATTTAAGAAAGAAAAAATATTCTAATCAAGATTATGCAGAGTTTCCTCTGCAGCAACTCGAGGGCGGCAATAGTTGGCAACACAAACAAAACGAAAAAAAAAAAAACGAACTACAAAAACTTTTTTTCGAAACTAATCATGCGGTGAGATTTTAAACTTAACGAAAATTACCAAAGTTGAGTTTAGTTTTAGGTGTTTTAAGTAACAACTCCTTAATATGACTAGATAGCTGGCTGACTGGTTGGTTGGCTGGCTAGTTGGATGTAATACCCTGAGTGTTGTTTTATTTAAATGTTCATTTTGTTGGTTGTTTTTATTTCGGTTTGCGGTGTTTTTAGCCATTCATTGATTTAAGCTGGTTGTCGATAAGCAACGCATTAAAAATCCATAAATCAATGCGATAAACATGATTTGCTGCATGTTTTATTGACTATTGTCTGTGTACATTTAAACATACAACAAGCATACAAATGTTGAAGTGTAGTAGATACACAAGAAGAGGCGTTTATTGGATGTTGCACTGTTACCTTGCTTTTCTACGCTATTCGCTTCTATGATGGGGCTTTTGCAGTGGGAAGGAAATGTATGTATGTTTTGCAAATTTGAAGATACACTACATTCTTATTTGCCTCATTTACCAATAGATTCCTACATGCAATCATTCTCCTTTGCTTTTAACTCTAACAGATTTGGTGCTGCAGTGTAGAAAATTTAACATCACGACTTGTGTAAATATTAGATTTTCTATAACTAACTATGTGCCGACTCCTTCATAACTTTCATTCTTCTAATGTAGTTGAAAATTATTTAATGCCTTTTGTCATTTAGGTTAAATTTAGCAAAAGATAGTTTTGAAATATTAAACGGTTATTTAGACAAATTTACATAATAAGAGTAATTTTAAAGTTGAAACTAGATTTCTTGAGATATATAATTGACTTGGTATTAAGGAATATATGTATATCAGTATTTTAGTGAATTTTCAAAAATTTATCCAATAGAAAAATACGATTTCAGCAGTTTTAAAATTAATCTACTTTGTTACAGCTTTAAAGATAATTAAAAAAACATTTTACATACGCTGTTTGTATGATATATGATAGTTGCAACTCATAAAGATATTGGTCGATACTCACCCTCACCTATTCCGGTATAATAAATAACAATAATAATAATAACAAATTTTCCATGTATACATCCTTTATACAGACATAAAGGGTGTGATTTTATAAAATGACTAAAATTATTATTTTAAATAGTAGACAGCTACCATTTTTTTTTATAAAAAATACCGTTTTGACAATTTACCACAACTAAACATTAACAAAATAAATTTAAAAAGTAAAAAAAAAAAAAAAACATAATTTTTTGCTTCGATACACATACGAAAAGTATCTTGACGCTTTAAATTATTGTAAACATTATTAAAAAGATTAAAATCAACACAAACACATTAAAATACTCACTCTCATTCATTAATTCTCAAACCCATCATTATAATAATTGTATGATGTTTTTTTGTTAGCTCTTTGTATGTTTTCTTTATTTATTTAAAAGTTTGTTTTTTTTTTGTAGGCAATTTTAAATATATAGTAATGGTGCCATACCTGAGTAACAATTTGGTTAGATTGGTGTTAATCTTGATGAAATTCAGGTGAAACCTAAAAGCACAACTTATCAGATTTTCCAAAAAAGAAAATAAGAATGTATGAAAAATTGGTGACATGAGAAACATGACACTAAATTTGAATGAATAATAATTGACATTTGTCATTAGAACTGAGCGGTGATGGGGGCTGAACAAAGTTGACGCCATTTTTCATTTTATGAAAATTGTTAAAATATAAAAAAATATATGTACAATTTATGGTGTTCATTGTAATTATGCTTATGCGGTATTTAACTCTAATAATTATGACAATTATTTAGCTAGAAAGTTTTTAACATTTTTTTAAATGTTCAAACAAAAAACAAAAACGGTAATTTGTTTAAACATTTAGTTATTTGTCAATTTATATAAATGTTATAAAGATTAAATGGTAATTTTCTCTTTAAATACAAAAATTGTTAATAAAACAAATATGAAATGAAACAACAGCCATTTAAACTTGCAGATCATTAATTTTATTTAATGTAGATACATAAGTATATAACAACAAATATATAGTATTTATAAATACCAGTAGCACTTGTATTGTTGTTTCAATAGAGAAAATGTACCCTGGAGACTTTAAAGAAATTATTAGATGGAATTCTCATTATGTTTAGTGAATCGTATAACTAACGGTTTACAGTAGCCTTTTATGCACCACTAATACTCTCTCATATCTATTTTACATTATGGTTAACCAATACCGTTAATTCTTATAATTTAGCGGCATGTTCAAATATGTATGTATGTATGTATGTAAGCGGTATCGTCTTATGAAGATTTTCTTGGCAAAAACTTACAAACTCATTTTTCTTAAATAAAGTGGTCTCCAGAGATACTCATTGAGTACAAGAATTGCCTAGATTTACAAAGGAGAGGAAAACAAATACCTACTTACAACTAATAGTGGGTAAATGCTAAACTAAACAACCATATGTATGTTAAATAAAAAAAGAATCTACTACAATACTCAAACCCCTAAAGTGTTAAAACTATGATGAGAAGACAATATTTCTTTAATTTTATGAGGAAATCTGCGGCATTATGTCAAAGATTTTATTATAATGAGTAGATATGAACAGGAAACAATAAATGTTTTTTTTTTTTTTTTTTTTTTTTTTTTTTTGCGTTTTTTTTTTTTTTTTTTTTTTTTTTTTGATGTTGACTTTCATACAAAATATTTATAAATATTTTGGTAGGAGTGCAAAATACACACTCACACACACACACACATGCTCACTCATTCGCACTCTTAACTTTTGTATATTTTTGTTTTTTATCTCTATAACGGCGTCTGTCCGTCTGTGATTGTATGTGAACTACAAATAAGGAATTACCACTAACAGTTCAGCTTAGCTGAGATCAGCCAAAATGAAGCCATACGCCTTTGGCCAACACTCTATAGGGTGCATTACAGTTACATTTGGGTGTAAGTTATTTAGGACCTCATGTTGACAAAATATCTGTTGAATATTTTCTAAAAAAAAAGATGAGGAAAAAAATTTCGAAATAATTTGTTGTTTCAAAACCAGGTGTATTTAAATAAAACAAAGACAATGTTTTCTGTATAAATAATGTGTGACATTATTTTCTGTTTTATTTGACACTCAACAAGAGAAAACAAAAAGATAATTTCTGATAATGCCCAGTCACTTTAATATAATTTATATTAAAATCTTAATAAATGAATTTATGTATGCAAAATAAAATAATAATAATAGTAAATAAATAAAAATTAAAAGAATTTAAGTAATAAAAAGCAATTTTGTTTTCGCAGAATTTTATTCATATATTGAACATTATAAACGGGAAACATTTCATTCGAGATATTATTGAGTTTAATGAAATTACTTGATCAGATAAAATATTTTGCATTTCCATAAATTAAATATTTCCGGTCCAGAAAAAAAGGAGAAAAATCAATGATAAATGTTATTATGGCCTCCGAAAAATATCTTAACGTATAAAAAATATTTCATTAATATTAAATTATAAATTATTTGTTGTGGAGTGATTACATATCAAAACGGACAGTAATCGAATTTAACATCTCTGATTTCCATGAAATTCAGTACAAGTCTTGACCATTGGAAGTTTCTGCGGAAAAATGACGGTTTAAGAAACGAAAAAATGTCAAAAACTTTACAAACTATATCTCAAAATGGTTGACATAACTTTTCCCTATATGGGTATACAATTTCAAGTTGGAGCCTTATTTAGTTTAGGAGTTATGGGCAGGAATAAAATGTAATTATTAATAACTCCTAAGCTATAGAAAATAAGTAGTTAATTTTAGTGTAGTTTTAAAAACCAGAACATTACCAAAAAGTTAATTTACTTTAGATCAAAAGTTCAAAGGTCAAAAAAGTCTTACAAAAAATAAACTATTATTTCTCCAATGGTTTTTAAATATTTATATAACACTATTATGTGCTTGTGTCAAAGTTCATGTTGGACACTCATTTAGTTAAAAAGTTATGTATCAAAATATGAACTGAAGTCAAATTTTGTCTATAAAATTTAATTTTTGTACTCATAAAAAAAAAAAAAATAATTTTGAAATAATTATTGTAAATATTTTAAATGTTACATACAAAAAAATTCATTTTTTGCTGCATAACTCTTAAAGCCATAGAGGCTCCAACTTGAAATTGGGTTTCATTACCAATATATGTATTTTTTAGGAATTTTAATATATCTTTTTTTTTTTTTTTGAGGTATTAAGTTTTAATCTTTATATTATCAATTTTGACCTTTGACCAAACTTATATTTTTAATACCCAAAAATAATGTTTTTTTTTTTTTTTTTTATTAATTTATTTATATTTTCTTATTAATATAATTTAATAATGTTTTATGTCTGCCTTTTTATCCGCTAATCTTTTTAAGGATAAATGTAGCTTTTTAATTTTGCTTTCATTATCAATATTTTCGTTTTAGCTCTAACCTTCACTTTATCAGTTTATTTATAAGATAATAATTTATTTAGAGATTCTTTTATATATAAAAAAGGATATACCAACTCATAGTATGTAGTTATTAATTCCTAAAATTATTTTTTAATAAAATCATTTTGAAAATATCTTACTTTTTTTTTTTTGACAAAATTTATTAAGAAAATAAGAACCGAATAATCGACTTAAAAAAACTCGATTTATTCGATATTCAAAAAGCATAATTTAAAAGACAAAATCAACGCGAAATTAAAAAAAAAAAAACAGTCGAATAAAACTGGTTCGATCTCCCTTATTCAAAACAATATTCATCATTTACAAAATTAAGGTCCTAAGTATAATATTTTTAAATTCCATTATTTTTATCACAAGATGTAACAATCTAAAACGAATAAATATTTTAATCAATGATTTTATTGAAACGGTACAGCGGAAATGAATTTATCAATAATTTGAAATTGTATTAATACATCACGTATGAACTCGTAATGCGTTTTAATAAAATATATAATAAATATTAAAATAATTTCCCCCAAAAATGTTATAGATACAACATGCAACTTGTGGTACTCTGGGAATACATATAAATGTATCTATACCTATCTATTGCTGCACTTTGATGATGCAAAAAACCCAGACGCCTGTTGTGATTATTTTATTTTTTTTTTGTTATTATATTATTGTTAAATATACTTCTTAATGTGGTGCAATAGTCTATTGTTATAGTTGTTTTTTCAGAAGATACAATACATTTTCATCTTCTTAGCAGACATTGTACAATGAGTTTTTGGCGTAACTCAAGTGTTTTCATCTTCAAATTGTTCAGCAGTCGTGTTGGGTTCTTGAAAAATGGAAGAATATAAATTGAAAACTCGTTAAAAATCCATAATCGACAACAACACAATGAAATTTAGCATGTGCCACTTAGAATACCACCCCTTCTCATATCATATTATTATAATTTTTCCCCTCTTTTGCCTGTGGTAATTGAAGGGAACACGTGTTCCCACGTGCAGTGTTTATTTCACCAACAGATTCCTTATTTTTTCTTTAAGACTGATAAAAGTATTTTAATAACTGTCTCTAAGAAGTTCCATGAAATCATAGAAAACAGTATAAGATTTTGTGTCAAGACTTAGACAAGTGTTTTTCATGGCATCATTTTATTTCTTGTTGCTTTGGCGCTAAAGATAAACAATTTCCGTTGGTTTTTCAAAAATTTAAGAAAATATGTTATTGTCTACTTTTCTCTATAAGAAAATGATAAAAATGCTTTTAGCTAGCACTCATTTAATAATTTTATTGCATTTTAATCGTACACTTTAAAAAGCTTTATGTGATCGTAAATATTGTTTTCATGTTAACCCTTGAATGTTAAATTTATTTAATTGGAGTCATTTGTGAATAAGAATTTCTTAATTGTTCTATTTTTATTGCTACTTGCCCACCAAATATAGTTATATTTGGAATGCTGTATTTAATGCTGAGAAAATCGGCTATTCTAATACTTAATTTATAATAAGTAATATTTATATAATTTCCTAAGCATTTTTTACTCAGGGAGCGGAAATAAGTGGATTAATGTGTCATTTTTAAGCACTTTTTTTAACTTTAAAAAGCTCTCAAATGTGGTAGAAAAATAATATTCGGCTTACTTATAAAGCTTTTCGTCCTACAAATCCAAATTCGGAGCCAGATTTTAACATTGTTATCAGGGAGCGGAGATACGTGCGTATAAGCCTGACAATGCCAAATAATAAATTGTGTTTCGATAAGAAATAATTAGTATTTTTTCTTGCTAAAGAGAAAATTATTTTAATTTATTTAATAAGTTCCAAAAAAGTGCAAAATATTCACTCTTCCTATTAAGGGTTAATAAATAAAACATGTTTTCCTTTTGCTCATTTTTACGATCACCAGCTAAAAGTTATAAAATTTGCTAATAATTGAATAAAAGCTACTTTTGTGATCTTTTTGATGCCTTAACTATCAAATATTAAAATCTCTTTGTGTTGTCGAGGAATAAAAAGTAGTACAAGAAAAACATGAGAAAATTAATTGAAATTTAATTAAATTTATCTAGCAGCAGCATTAGTAAGTAATACATTGGATTGGAATAGAAAATGGGCAAAATAAAATGTTTCTCTTTGATCTTTAGGCGATGGAAAAATTAAATACAAAAGAGTAATAAAAGAACAAAACTAAATTTCAAAAAAGACCACTGGGCCACCATTGATCATTGATGTCAGTGATAAAATCTATAAAATAAAAAAAAAGTCAAACTATTGGCAAATTTTCAAGGAAATTATTTTCTTATTCTCACAAGAAAAAATATTTTGTTTTACTTATTAACTACAAATCAACATAAACGGAAATAGAATTTTATAACAAAAATATAAAAAAAAAAAAAACGAATATACAGAATAACTCATTTGGAACTCATATTAGAAACCAAAAATAATGAACTTCAAATAAACTAAACTTTAAATTATTTATCACTTTCAGAGAATTTTTGCATAATTTTGCAGTTAAAAATATAATTTTCCAGTTGTGAAATTGTATTCCTCAATAATTTTGATCAATTGTTATTAAAGACCAAGTAAAGATAACAAATATTAGATAACATGAAATTCTACTGGAATAAATCATATTAGGAATATTTCTATAAAAAAAAAGTTTAGAGCTTTGTACTGATTATTATTTATTAAAGTTGGCTTTAATATCTGCCCAGCAAAAACTTGGTATTGATATATAGTTATGTCTGCATTACTTTTCAAATGATAACAACATACTGTCTGCATTACTTTTAACCTGATATGTAATCAATTAATTGATTTTAAGAAGTATATACTTTTAGAGTGTGTGGTAACGAAAATACATTAATTACGTGTTTTTCTATGTAGAACGAAAATTTCATTACGACAATTCAGTTTCAAATTATAATTTTTTCAATAAATAAATTAAAAAAAATATATATATCTGCTGTTTTTTGTTTATTGTTTCAGTAATTATTTTTACTATTTATTTTGAAATTGAAAAGAAAAGTTTTTGCTGGTAACTTGAAAATTTATACAAGTGATTTTAAAACCCTCTGCTGACTTCAGAATGAAAAAAATATCACTTGCTACGTGTATGACATCGGTCATGCACCTCATCCATCTAAAATTATATTCTTCAGTGCACATTTGTATATAAAATTTACTTAAACGAGTTAGTAGTACAAAAGTCCTGTCATTGAAAATAAGATTATTTAAGCGTATGATATATATTATATATGATGGCAATTTGCATACTTTCGGTAGCTAAAAAATGTTGCCACCAATGGAAATCATACTCATATACTCGTACAATGAATGAATGAATGATGCATGACACCATCTCTGATGCAGCCACCTGAATTCAAACGAAACTCGTAGAACTACAATATAGTCTGAGTAACTGGACAGATTGTAATGAATTTAAATGCCAACAAAATATTTTTGTGATGAATTTATTGTTTGTTGTGTGGTTGCCACAAACCAAACAAACAATCAGAAAGCATTTATAAATTAAATTTATGTAGATAGGTAGCAAATTTTAAACAAGAATTTAATATTTTTTTAAATAAAAAAAAAAACAACAATTTCAGTGTTTTTTTTTTTTGTTCATTTAGTTGGAATCAAGTTTTTTTTTATCAGCAATTAATCGTGTAAATCAAACTTTTTGTCAGCATCATTTAAAATATACAATTTGTTGTAGATATTTTCAAAATGTTTGTGGCAACTTGGAAAGATGTAAACAAAAAAGTCAACTACGTTAAGATGCAATCGTTAAGATAACAATAATGAAAACCCTAAAACCTTCATCGATTAGGCCAAAAATTGAGAGAAAAATAAAAACATACAAAAAAAAAAAAAAAAACATTGAAAAGATTTTAAAAGCAAAAAATCATGTAAAAGAAATATTTTAAAATTTCATGCAACATGCTCTTACAAAAGTTCGATCAATCAGTGACAATCTCATTTTTTCTCTTTATTTCAAAGCTCAAATGTTGTAGTTGGTTGGTTGGTGGTAATTTTTATTATTTGTTTATAATCGATAAAGAAATTGTTGGTAACAAATTTTCAAATGAATTGTTACTTGTTTTGTAGTTGTTAAATAAAAATCAAGAGGTCAAAAATGTTTATAACAACCGTTTAGTATTGTGTGTGCGTGTGTGTTTTTATCTTTTTAATTCTTTTGAAATTTGTTGGTTGTCAAATCATAAAAATGGTTAAAACCTAATGGCGTGAAAACAATAATTCGTTTAGGTTTTAAATACAACTGACAATAATGATCATGGCACTATCAGCATCAGTAACTTTTTTTATATGGCGATATAGACACTGAAAGAAAAATATTGATAAATATATTGCATGTGATAGCAATAATGAGAAAGTTATTAATATTATTTGTTGTCTACTGCAAGAATTTTGAAGATTTTGATTACTTGCATTAAAATATCAATCAAGAAGAAGCATGGAAAAATATTGTTTGGTACTGTTACGGCAACTATATCACTGGAATATATTTATATATTTATTGTAACCATATAATAGTTGTAACAAAGTAATATTAGTTGTCGTAAGGAATCGTTGAATCATAAAAAAGAATTTTGTTTCAGCAACAAATATCGTTGCTTTAATAATATATATTTTATTTTAATAGTTTTAATATTTAAAGTATTTCAATACACAACTAATTGTACCTATAGATATATAATTAGCATATTATTAAAGTAATATTTTCCTCCTAAGATATAATAAAATTATTCTCTACGTGTATTAAAAGCAACAACAATAGAATTTACAAATTTACTTCTTTTACATAAAAATGATGGTGAACGAGTATAATAAGTAACAAAAAAATCTAAAGAAAAAACTGTTTGACGATTGTTAAAGTTTGTTGTTAGACTTTAATATTTCGATGTTTGAAAAAAAAAATACAAATACTTAACTACATAAAAATCGTGATTAAACATTTGTTTAATGTTTTTTTTGTATAACTGATTGTTTTGTTGGCTTGAAAATGTGTGAGGGCTTATTACTCCTGAGTGTTTGAACCCCAAAATAAAGCGTTTAGTAAAAAATTTAATAGTTCTCCTTCCTTTGTCTGCTTTCATTATATCAAAGGAATTGTTATTTGTTTTTTTTTTTATATTCAATATCATTTTGGTCTACGAAAGTTTATCTGTGTGTGATCTTAAGTTGTCATGTCAACGCTTCTCAAAGTGAATGATAAAAAATACGAAAACAAAAACTATTTTCATAAAGATTAATAAAAATTTAATAAAATTTATAAGCATTATTCATTTTCTCATTTTGTATTTGTATTTGTATTTTTATAAATCTTTTGAGATAAAGGAGAAAAAAAAAAAATGAAAACATCGTAGAAGTTGTAATCTCATGCAGATTGATGGCTCGGTTCACAGTTGGACATCAGCTTTATAACATGTGACTTTCTGTCATATGATGAATATTTTTCATTTCATTTATGTTTATCTTTCATTCTTCTTGACCAACCATATCGTTGTTTTAATTTTTGGTTTGATTTTATTTTTTATTTCTTTCTCAGTATGATAAATCTATAACATTTTTAATGGAGTTTTTTTCTTTTTTAATTTTGTTAAAAGCGGATTTGTTTTGTCAAAATCAACAAAATGTTGATCATCTACATTCTGTTCATCTTGTTGTCTGGTGTTTTCTTGATTTCAAACATCAAGTGAATTATTGAAATTAATATATTACAAGGTTTTAAAGATTTAATAAGGAGAAAGCAAAAAAATATATAAATGCTAAAACGAATTTTTAATGCACTATATGACAAAAAATATAATATTGAATGGAAATTTACGTTAAAAATAGCGTAAGTAAACTAAATTTATTGAATAAAAACATTATTTTTAAATAATATGAACATCTTTAAAATGTTGGCATCAAATAATTATTATGCAATGGAAATGATGTTACCAATTTAATAACTAAACAAATTTGTAACATCCCCAGCCATAGTGCAGGCTTAACATGTCAGTTTAAACATGATTTTATTAACTCAGAAATCATGTTTTTAGTGACTTAAAAATGATTTAGTGACTGTTGTGTTTTCTTCTTTTTCTTCTCCTCTACATCAAATAACCACAACATTAAAACTCTTTAAAACATCAACAAAATGACGAATGATGATATTGGTTGATGCTGGCCACCATGAAACTTAAACAAGATCTACAAATCATAAAATACTTAAATTTTTTGTTATTAATATTATTATTTTTTAGCTTAAAAAACAGGATTATTATATTTTTAAAGTTGTTTTGTGAATGCAATTAGAAAAATATTTTTACATTTGAAATGAATTTTTGGAAAGAATGAGAATGTGAAACCAAAATTTTGTAAAAAAAAATAAAATTGACCATTTGATGAGCGTAGAAAATTGTTATATTGATACACTATGGTGAGAAACAAACATTAATATATATTTATATCCAGAAAAAAAGCGACATTGCTTTAAGCAGGGATGGGACTTATAAGTATAACAAATATTGTTTATAAAATGTTTTTTCTGTTATTACCGTATTTTTTTCAATTAATACAATTGTTTAAATTTCTATAAAAATTTAATAAATATATTCAATGATGTAATTAATAGATTAATTGGAAATATTTTGTTATTTTTAATTTTTTAAAATTTTTAGTAATTGATATAATCATTTTGGTGAGAGGTGCAAATTTTGGAGGCAATGTTTTTTGATTGATCTGGAATTATTTTCATATATTTATATTTTTTTTAAAGAACTTTTATTCCTCATAGAAACTATTTATGTCTATATTTATAAATTCAGAAAATACTAACAACACTACTTGAACATTTATTACCTCTCCCACCCCCCCCCCCTCTCCCTTCTTTTGGCATTTAGAACTTTTCTGTCCGATTTATCTTCTCTTTTTTCAAGTCATCCAATAGTAGGTCATTTATTCTCATAAACTATCTCATCTACCATAAGCCTTACGAAGCCAATATGATTGAATATAAGGTAATAAACAATTGGTTAATTTAAAAGTCCATGTAAGCTTCGTGCGAAAGTACAGGTCGCAATGTTGAAGATAATATTGATGAAATTTGGTATAATGAAGCCTTATTAGAATTAGCCCATTGTCAAAATGTCTTCCGGAATTAAGTCCCCCCCCCTCCCTTCTTTTGGCATTTAGACTTTTCTGTCCGATTTATCTTCTCTTCTTCTCAAGTCATCGCAATATTAGTCAGTTTATTTATAAAACTATTCATCCTACAAATCCTTACGAAGCCAATATGATTAATATAAGGGATAAATAACAACTTGGTTCATTAAAAGTCCATGTCCATAGCTCCCATATAATACATTCATGTTAATCGTAGTATCGACGTGATATTCTTTATTAGTCTCTAATCTGTATTGGTCTATAATTTGCACCTTCCCGAATTTTGGGGCAACGGTTTAGGGTATCATATCGGTCAAGAACGACTAACCTTTTACTCTCGTTTAGATATATGCTAATGAAAAATAAAAATTGATTACAAATATCAAAGATTCTACATAAAATCATAATTCAGTTTAAATTGTTTTATATTAATAAGAATAAAAACTCACTACTTCGAGTAGGAGTTTTTAGTTAACATGTGCTTTAAATTAAACAGAGGAGTGTTAACAAACGAATGAAAATTTTAACAATTATTATTAATATCATATGATTTACGATTACAGATCAATGTCAATTATTATAAAATTTAACATTTTTAATCCAATTTAATTAAACATATTAATTTTGCCCTTGTATTTAAAAATGTCATTTACTTAATCTTTTCTGGGCAGCTTAAAAAATTTTCTAATTAATTTAATCCAAATGTATTGCAGTCTTTAATCTCTTGTAGTGCCATATTTAGTATTTCATTGAGCTACAAGAAAATTTAAATAATTAAGGTTAATCTACATAAAATAAGAATGATATATTAATATGACTTTAATAAATATAATAACTGGTGTCATGACATTTTTTTGATACTGATAGGTATCAAAGTTTTATTAATTTTTTTATTAATTTATTTCAAAAATAATTTTAGTTGGTAAAAAACGAAATACATGGAATTTTAATATTTGGTAATAAACGAAATGTTATTTAAGATTTCAAAACATTTGATTTTTTCTATTTGTATAATATTTCTAAATTACTTTATTCAATATAAATTTATTTGAAAAAGGATAAAGATGAAATATTTGCATTCTTATGCTTAAATATTTGAAAAAATTAGAAAATTTTTTTATACAAATAAATTTATTAAATTATATTAAATTCAAATGATTTAATACAAATAGAATTTTTAAAATTAGTTATGCATACTGCCATCTCTGCTAAACCACACAAACAGGATTATGGCTTCAAAACAGGGCACAAAGTAATATGATCAATAGATTTATAAAAATACTTAAAGAAAATACCAACACACTAAAATTGGGGTAATCCTTAAAGGAGGTGGAACTTCTGAAATTGAAGTAAAATTAATTGCAGCCTAAAAGGCATGAAGAGATTTTCAACATTTTTTTTTTTTTTTAAGGATACAAGACTATATACGATGGTACTAATATGGTTCATTTAAAACTAAAACACTAGAATTTGTTTTACTTTACATGTGCATCATCATTGTGGATATTTGTATGTAAAATTATGATTGAACATGTGTAAATAATCCTTAAGCAGGATATGTGTTGTAATTGTTACGGTTTTTGTTTTTTATGCCAATAACAAACAAACTGCTTTTATTTTTTAACACATGTGTATGTATGAAAAAATATCGGGATTAGTTATGCTTTATAAGTGTTAAAATTTAAAAATGTATGAAACTAAATTATATGTATTCTTCTTAAAATATGTTTCCTTTTCAATAATAATAATAATATTTTTTTTTTTTATTTTTTTGAAGTTATTGTCATTATTTTCAGCCATTTTTGTTAATATGTTTATATAAAAGTGTCTTGTTGAGGGCGTAACTTTGTTATTTAAAAGCATTTACCATGCTGCTGGCTTGACTTCTTAACTTAAAAGTTGTTGGTTGTTTAGTTGGTTAAAAACTTGTTGAAATGAGTGACTTTTGCTGTTTTGATTTTATGGCTGCGGTTAAAAAACACTTTCAGTTTTTTTAGTTTTGAACACAAAGCCCAACCCACAACCAGTTAAAAAATATTTGCATTGCAAATATCAACCAAGCATATGGAATTTAAAATTTGTATGCAAACCGACGGCAAAATAACGAATATGTATTCAGTCCTTTTTGTTGTTATATTTTTGATATGAAGATTGTAAATCGAATTTGTCTAAAGTTTAATCTGGGAGTAAGTAATCCCGCATGTAAAATAAAAAATATTTTAATCAGTCAACATCATAAATAAAAAATACATAAATTTTATACCCGTATTCTGAATTTTATGACTAATGATAAAATTATAAAAAACTAACAATTTTTGAAAATTTTCATGAAATTGTCTTTTTTTATAAATTTTATTTGTTATCGTCTTGCCATTAGTCATAAAGTTTAGACCAGTTTTAAATAAATTACCTTACAAAACTTTTAAAAATAAATACAAGAAATGAGAAAACATTATTTTTGCTAATATAAATTAATTTTGTTTATTTCAAGTAAAATTTGAAATTTTTTAAAAGAAAATCCAAAATTTATTTTATATTAATCATAGAAAATTTGTTAGTTTAAAAGGAAAAAAAAATATTTGTTATTATTGGTGACACATAGAATAATTGCCAACAAGTTGTAACTAAATTATTTGTTCACATTTCACTATAAATAGTTAAGAAATATTAATAATAAATATAAATAATTATAAATGTCTGTCCATAGCATACAACCCATAAGTAATATTAACCAACAGCAACTTGTAAATATTTCTATACATATATAATAAAAAATTATGTATGTATGTATGTATGTATGTATGTATGTATGTATGTATGTATGTATGTTTGTAAGAAGTAAGAGTCAAATAAATTGTTGACCGTGTAATAGTATGAACAATATGACAACAAATTGATTGGCAAATAAATATTTAATTAAATAAATGCAACTGTCGAATGTATGAATTGAAATGAATTTTATATTTAAATATGAAAATTATCTAAGTGACATGACTAATGTCTGGTTGACTGTCACTCACATGCAGTACATAACGACAAGAATATTGAATTTAAATTATTTATTAACTAAAAACTATAAACTAAAATTAATAATGTGAAATTTTATATTACGAGCAGTTTTTTTTTATTTTTATTTTAGTTTCAATTTAGATTAATGTTACTTATAAAGTTTTATTTAGCTTTTTACTGTACTTGTATGTGTATATATATATGTTTGTATTGTGTGTACAACAATTATATTATTAAATATTTTCTTTTTTTTTTATGAAATTTAATTTTATTACAAAACATTTTATTTTTGTGGCCTCTACAATTTGGGGGCTTCATTAAAAACCCGTTAATGTTGTGCTTAAAATCTGTTGAACTGATTTTAATAGGAAATAAAATCAACTTAAATTTGCACCTTTTGATCAAGAGGGGAATCTTTTGTTTTTTTTAAATACCGAGCGTCAAATGAATAATGAAAATAATGCGTTCATATTAATATTATTTACACTAGATTACAATATGAAAAACTTACAATCTTCTTTAGAAAACATACACAGTAAATAAAAGTTTTCTAGAGCATCCGAAAAAACAAATCGATGTCAAAATTCTTTTACTTTAGCTAAAAGTTGAAAAAATTCCAGGTTTATTAGTATATTTTAGAATACTTTACTTTATATTTTTCGAGTATACTTTTAAAATTTTATTTCTAATGAAAATTCTTAGAAGAAATTATGTAAAAAAAAATAACAAATTATGCAAAACAAAGAACTATTTTGATATGATTTATAATAAAAGTTATTGCCATTAAGAATTGCCACAGTTTTATTTATTTTTTTTTTTTTTAATAGTAATGAAAAACTAATTTCACATTGTTGTCTATCATCATGTCTAACTTTAACCAAGGTTAGGTTAGGTTAGGTTATACTGGCAGTCGCTCTAAGCTTAGCTCAGTTTGGAAATTTTAAATACCCAAATTTTAAACAGACAAAAATTAAATATCATCAAAAATTTAGATTCTTAGCTGTAAAATGTTGTTTAAGTTTACAAAGTAAATGTTACCATTTTTACTTAACTTTAAGTGTAATAAGTGAATGTATTTGTATATGTTTTAGAGAAGATCGGCATCCTTTGAACATCGTTTTTTGTTTTATTTTATGAAATTACCGCGCATTTAATTTTAACTTTGATATCGCATGTTGTTGCAACAACACAATGCCGACAATGTGTTGAACGCTTGCGCCAACGCTTCTTATTGACGAAGTGCTGGGATTCTTTAATTTACCACAATAAACCACACATCAGTCTAAATATTATTGCATATGTTTTTGTGGGTAAATGTATGTACATATGTATGTATGCATGATGTAGTGCATGTACATTAAACCAAAAATAACAACATTTAGTATCTACACTTAGAGAATGTTGCATTGTTACGAATTAAATACCTGTATAAGATGATTTGAAAAGCAAAACCTCTTGCTTTTCAAAAACAACAATAAATACTGTTTGTGCTTGCTTAAGCAAGGGAAATGCATCAAGAGTTTTATTGTTTGTAAATACAGGTGTTAAAGACATTTGTCACAAATAAGTGGTGCAAGTAAATCATGTAAGACCCTGATATATTTTATTGTTGGTTTTTCTTTTTTGCATAATTACAATTAAGAATTAAAAATGTAATTGAAACCTAGAAATTAAAATTATATTAAAAATCTCAGTTACATAGTTTACATAATATCTTCGATTTTTTAACCTAAGTATTTCAGTATATTTTAAATAATTTTTGTTTTTTGATTAACTGTTTGTTCATTAAAAAATCATTAACATTTTCACTTATTTCAATTATGATAGATTTTATGCTTTTGGAGTCTCTAACGTTATACACATTGTATTTGTTCATAAAGTAGAAAGGCAAAAGCAGTATTTATATCCGCTCACACATGATTTAAAGCATTTGAGAAATAACAAGTGGCTGGTAATGTCTTATAAGATATAGTTTGCAGGACTCTATTACGAATCATAGGGTAGTATGTATGTAGTTTAGTATGGAGGATATTGAATGCAGTGGTCAAGTTCATAACAACAAATTAAGTCTCAAAATTAGGATGTTGGTTAAAAAATCAAAAAAAAAAAAAAAGCCATCGTCCATTAAAAATGACGACGATTATGATGATGATGGTAAACTAAAATGTGAGATTACCGTATAAAATTATAGCAACTCATTGATTGATAGTGTTGAAAATTAGTTTCATAATACAGGATGTGTATGAGAGGCATAAATACTCTCATGAGATGGTGTTAGGTCGCCATTAAACAGCCAAGCAAAAGAACTTAATAAAAAAAAGTAATAACAAAATAATATGAAACATAAATAAAATATATGAAGTGAAGATCAATTTACATGTAAATTTTCGCATAATTAGCATATTGCTTGATATTAAACCAATGTACATTATTAAACATCAAAGGTTTTTTTTAAAAAAAAAAAAACATAAAATCAAACCTAAAATTATTTAAAGCTGAGCCAATACAAAAATTAAAACAAAATAACTGTTTGTATATTAAGGAAATCATGGTGGAAAAAAATAAAACTAAAGCTGATCGTCACGATTTTCAATAATAAATTATTTCTTTCTTTACACTAATATTTTGTTAATAACACATTAATAATAAACATGATGGGTAGTATCATGTACACACCTCGATACATTTTTCTGAAATTTTCAATATTTTGAGAAAGTTTTTTATTCAAAAGTTTCAACATCACCACTCATTTTTGACTTTGACATTTTAGGTTTTGAACTCTGCTGAAAAGTGGTAAATTGTTTATGCTATTAGTTGTTGTGTTTTTAAGATATTATGTGAGTAGGTTGAACCGTATTTACACTGCATTTATTTTTGTTGTTTGTATCATTGAATTGTTAATGGAAATACTTATGTAGTGTTACTGGTAATGTTGATTTTTTTCTGTTACTTATTAGTTATTGTAAATTTAACAGCTTAAGATGGTGGGCGTGGGCTTTTAAATTTATTGAAATTTTAATTGGTGGCGCTGATGTTGTTGCATGTTCTGTTAAATTTCATATTTTTTAATAGCGTTTATCATACTCTTCATAAAAGGTGCAAAAATTCTGCTATATTAATATTCGACCGAATTATTATTTCTCTTTTTGAATTCTAACAGAATTGTTAGAATTTCTTTGATAACAGTAGTGACAATTAACGGAAAAAGGTCAAATTGAAAAAAAATATCTATCACTACCCAGCAAAAACAGAACTGAAAAAATCATGAATTTAATATTGTGTTGTCATTGAAAGAAGGTACTTAGTGGTGCAAAAGAACTGCAGAAGTTCTTTTTTAACCCGCGGTTGTTATTGGAGGATTTTCTTCTTTTATACTTCTTGCTCATTGATTTCAAAGAACTTGTCTTAAAACTATGTTTGCAAAATTGTTTAACAAAAATTCTTCAAAAATGCTTTAAAATTTTTAAAATTTTAATTTTCTTAGAAATTATGAACCTTTTTTCTCTGTAAATTTTAATTTATTTTCAGTTTTTTGGAAGTAATTTTTATGAACTTTCAAAAAAGTTCAAAATATGCACTTGGTTCCACTTTTTAAGTAGAGAAACACTTCTACACAACCGAATGAATATTGCTCACATTCACATATTGTATTGTTATTTATATTCTGCTTTAATGCCGAAAGATTCTTGTGGAGAACGTAAAATTGGATTAAGTTGCTACATTTTAGTGTCTAAATAAATATTATATTAATTCAGAATTTTATTTATTGAAAACCACTAAGAAAATTAAGTAAATTTTGTAATTTCCTTTTATAATATTATTTAATGAAAAAAGTATATTTTTAGCAAATTTAGTTAATTTAGTATTTAAACAGCAGAAATATTATTTTAAAAATTTATTTTTTTTTTTTTTCATTTCGCATTAAAAATGCTCTTAAAAACATTTTATCTGGTATATTTTTAATAATAGTTTTGTTTTTTAAGATTTAAATCTTCAATAAATGAGCAATTTTTCAATTTAACTAAAATGATATAATTTCTTAAGGTTAAGCTTAATATGAATAGTCAATTAGCTTCGCGTTTTCACCATTATAAAATGTTTTATGTTCATTTTGAAATTAACGTTAATATATTTAGAATTTTCGCCTACAATCATAATTTGTCTGCATATTTTATAAATCAAAAACCAACCAGCAATAATTTTATTATATTTAACTAAATACGAGCCAAAGCAATGATAATTATAATAATAATAATAATTTTAACTTAATTGACTTGGTGTCATGGATTTAGTTTA
>MINK01187618.1:87385-98098 GCA_001735545.1 Phormia regina
ACAAAAATACAGAAAAAAAAATTAAGTGCGTTTATAGGAATATGCACCAGTGTATTATGCAATAGTAAATGTGCAAATTAGGGTGCTTAATATTATATAATATATTATATAATATATTATATAATATATCAAATTAGTTCTAGATTTCATTAAGTTTCGGCCCTTGAACTTATGTACATACGATATCCATGAAATAAAAAAATTATATTATAAAGAAGAAACATAACTTTTTAAGAATCAGAATAACATTAAACTTACTCGCATAACTTTCTGCTGCAATTACTGAATGAATTAATCAGTCATTGATAGCTGCATATTTTATGGGTTGATATTCTTATTTGAAAGCAATTCTGTAGTTTTTCTTCACACTTTTTAAATGTTTTACAATATTTTTAATTTTTTTTTTGCTTTTATAAAATGTCAAAAGAAAATTAAATTAATATGAATTCGTTTGGGAGAATGGAATTGTTTTGCCTTTGGTAACCGAATTTTTTAAATGTTAGAACCATTGAGAAAATAATAAAAGTGTTGCAAACGTAGAAAATCTGCAAAATGTATATATTTTTATTATCTGATATTGAATATTGTTTAATTAATCTAATTTTTTTAATAGTAACTATTTTCTTAACAATCCATTATTCCCTTTTCTATGTTACATTTCAATAGAGAATTCACTAAATTAATAGTTGTAACGGCATCGCATTCATTAATGTGAATGTGAATGTGAATTTCTGAAAACAAAAATCCACTCATTTAATGGTAACAAATTCACAAATAATCAAGGAAATTTCTAAATTTTCAATAGTGAATTCAGTAATAGAAATATTGTAGCATATTCTTATATGTATTACAAAAAAACGTAGCAATGACAGTTTCATTTGAAATATTATTTTATCTAATTTAAATATTAAACATTCTTCGTTATTTATTTCGTTAGGGAAATGTTGTGCGGAAGATGACACTACATTTCACTACCGTTGGATACTTAACATATGTATGTATGTATTTCAGTTTAGTAGAAACAAACGAATACAACATAAAAATCTCTTTAGAATTCATGTACGATCTCAGATTGAAAAGTACAAAAAAAAAAAAAGAACATAAATTAATTTTGAATGTATTAGATTGATATTTGATTAAGTAAAATTTAAAAAAAAAATGAATAAAAAATAAACATCAGTCAGATTTTGATCACCTAAATTATTATGGTGTTTCAAAATTAAGACTCACAATGATGAAGGCACCTACCTTCAAGTTAAAAGAAGAGAAATTATACAAATGGACAACATCGTGTTGATATGATTACAGCAATTAATCTTACAAATACTATGAATATTTGTATCAACATGGTCATACAGGGATATTATACATGTTGGGTTAGTAAGATTTTCGGTTAGCAACAATAACAGACGGATATACATACATACCTACATACTTACATATACATACATAAATGCAACAGCAGGTTATGCAAAAGTATCCCACGGATGTGACGAGCACAGATAGGAAAACAAATAAATGATATACATACATACGCAAAGAATTCATTTGAATTCGTTTGTATTTTGAAGTCTTAGGTCTTAGGCGCCTGCGCTTGCGTCAAATTAAGTGTTTGTGTCGTTTACCATTAATCACTTCATATCAAAACAGAAAAATTATAATTCAAATTTCTTTTTCTCCTTTATGGTATAATTCCATGTACAAATGATCTTATACTTATATGTTGTTGTACAATCTAAAACAAATGCAATCATTTTTCTTTTACTGCTACTTGTTACTCAAACAAGATAATTTTTATTTAAGGTTTACTGACTGAAATCATTTTTCGTTTATGTTTTTAATTCAAAAATTTATAAAATAAAATAAATGATTAAATGTTTATTGTGACTAAAAATCACAGATAGTGAAATGGAGAGAAAATCACCTGCAAATGTCACCTGCTGGGCAACAGAAGAACACACATGTAATCACAACAGCAGTTCTTTTTGTATTCCATCCACCATTATTATTATTATTATTATTACTATTGAGATTTCTGGTACAGAATCATATATGTATTTTTGTACTTATTATACGATGTTGATGTTGTTTCTGTTCATCTTCATTATTCAATTCGATTTGTTACCATTAATTGAGGGCTTGATGAATGACAGACAAGTGTTATCAACTACTTATGAATTCAATTCCATCCAGAGGAATACAACAATCAAACAACTAAAAGTTAAAATTATAACGAAAGATATTTTGATTAATTAATTGTTTCAGGAAAAAAAAATAATAATAAAACTTATTAATTGATTCCGTTGTTGGCTGGCTTTTTTCGAAGTATGCAAATTTAATTTTATCATTATGAAAATATCGGGGTTCATTAATTTAAATCAGCCTCCAAATGACAATAACATCAGCATAATATTCAATGAATATTTCATAGATACATATGAATGTAATGGGTCACACAAATACGTACAGAGTAAATCTCTAAAAGTAACTAGGAGGAGACATTTCGGAATGAAATTTTACACTCGACTAATAAAATTTGTGCAAATGGGATGAAAAGTGAAGGGTGTTTACGAAATGAATAAATCAAAAAATTTTCATGAATATTATTTTTGACTTGTAAATTATCACTTCGACGACTACGAAGTTATTTTATTTATTTATTTATTTATTTATTTTTATTTTGGGCAACATTATAACCTTCAAGACTATTTAGGGGCATAATAATTTTACTGCTTATGATATACAATAGAGTGAATATATACATGGTCCTTATTAGGTGACAAGTAATTCTGGATACTAGTGATAAAAATTCTGTTGATTTAAAAAACTTGTTACCAACATTTTTCGTGAGTGTATGAAAATTTGCTGGTGGTCAAAATGACACACACATATATTGAAATTTTACTAATGTTATTTTCGTTTTTTTTTTTTTTTTATTTCTGTTTTTGTTGTCGTTAAATTTTCTCTGTGAATCTTTAATATCCTCAGCATTTATGAGCATTTTGGCATCAACATTAAATTTAAATGATGGCAAATTCATATTTTCACGGCCTCCAAATGTATGTTGTAGTAGTTGGTTGTTATTGCTGTTGATACAACATGCATTTATTCAGTTAAGTTCAGTTCATTGCAACTAAGTTCAGTCATTTGCTGGTAAAGTGTTCTACTTTAGCTTAAAGGCATTATGTATTATGTTATTGTTGTTATTATTGTTGGTTGCAATAATAGTATGATGGCAATAATACAGCCAGGCAGTCAGCTAGTCACTCAGTCAGTAATATGCGTGTAGAGTTGCTATTTGTAATGTGAGTGCTAAAAATTATGAACATTGCCAGATTGCGTGGTATCATTAGTTGAATTGTGATAATTTTACACGAAAACTTTTGTAGTAGAGTTTCTTTTTTTTATTTTATTGTTGTATCTTTGTTTTTAATAAATTTAAAACAAAACAAAAAAACTGTTACACATACACACATAGATTATATGAGATGGTAGTTTCATAAGTGCAACATTTATAGACGAGATTAACAAAAATTGATAATGAAACATTAGTCGGTCTAAATGTTTTCTCTAGATGCTTTTCCCACCATTAGTAACACCTGTTCATCTAAACCAACCGCAAGAAGAGCAACAATAAAATTAATATTACTCCTAATAGTCTAAAAATACGAAATTTGCAATTTTCTAATTTTCAACAACCAACAAAGTTCATAAAAGCAAAAATATGCTTAATGCCTCATTAAGGTATCAACAGCAAAATAATTATGTACATTTTTTGTTTATACTTTGATGCGAGTGGTGGTATAAACTATATGTACTTATGTAGTTTGTTTATATGTTGTTGGTGAAGGTGGCACAATGATTGTCTGAGCAAAACAAATTGTCAAAATTGTTGGCACCTGAGTCATTTTACCCACAACTAGTAAATATGAAATATTCAGTGGCAAATGGTTACACATCTTATTGTTTATTTTCAATTTTGTTATTTATATTCTCCTAATGCATTTTACTCTGGCTGATTAATGCAAAGTAATTTTAACATTGGACTCACTTAGTTGCTGTATTTTTATCGTTTTGTATTTCACAGCTTCTACAGTAGAGAACATTTCGGTGTTGATTTTCTTTCGATTTGGTAGCAAGCTGTGGCACATTTCTCAACAATTTTCGCGTAAGTTATGGTCAACTTAATTTTTATTTTTATTATACTTTTTTTCTTGTTCATCTAAGAGTTTCTTGGGAAAGTTTTGTTTCTATTTCGAATAGGAATATTTTTTTTCAAAGACCTCAAAGTATGTATACGTGAATAAATTATTACAAATGCATCGATAAAAGTTTATGGTTTACCGAAAAAATCCATTAAGTTTATCTTAATCTGACTACTCTTTAATTATGACTTGGCTTATTAATTTTAATAAAAGCAATTGGTCACATACAGGCGTATATTTCGTTGATATAGTATGGTTCTATTAGCCAAGTTCCTGATTATATTTTTCACCCTAAACAACTATATGATGACCCTGTCTGTAATATGTTCATTGTACAAATAAATATATATTTTACTACAATTACATTGTGTGGAATAAGTGTGTCAACAAAGTTATGGTAAATGAAAAAGAAAATATTGGTATTTTTAAAAGTAGGATATTTGTAAATGAAACATGTAAGGATGGCAATGCCCAACCGTATGATACATCATCTACACCATTGTGTAGGTGCTTGTCGCACGCAGAAAAAAATATGGTTCAGGTGGCCATAAACTAAGAGCAACATACTATAATTGTAACATATGAATCCAGATTACAATAAGTATATTTGTACGTAATCATTATTATGATTCGATTTAATTATTTTTTCATTATTAAATGATTCAGTTTAATCATATTTATAACTTTTTTATCATTTCACAATCGTATTTTATCACAAATTTTATCATTTAATATTCTCCTTTTTCCGTATATATGAACCAATTTTATCATATATATAATCATATTTCATCATATATATAATGTCCGACTTTCCAGTACTGAATATTTTTAAAATAATACACATGCATCTGATTTTTTTTTACATCATTATTTGTTTATTGAGAATATTGCAAAAGAAATATTTCAAATATAGAAATGTATGAATACATTTATTTATATATTATTTGTTTCACAATTTTTAACATTTATTAAAAATATTATTCAAATTTTTGATGCCGTTCGATGAATTTTATGGGATGAAGATGGCATCTTTACAGGAAGTATTTTTTTTGTTTTTTTTAGTTTTTCAAACACTTCGTTCGACCACTAAAGTTTCTATGCCACTTGTAAATTTAGGGGCTTATTTCGTAAAACACTTCCTCTCACTCTGAAAAATAGTTCATGTAAATTGTTTTTGTTTTTCAAAAATTTGTATGGAAATTATTTTAAAGTTTTGTGAAGGGATTTAGGAAATAAGGGGGTTAATTCTATTATCTTTGTATTTATATGCTTTTTATTTACACAAGTATTCATTCTGTTTTCCACTTATTGCACATAAACATTGCGTTTGCCTACTAACAAACTACTGAATACACAATAGTTATGCAGAAAATAAATATGATTAACGATAAAGATACAATAGTTGTGTAAAATTAAATTATAGTCAAAAACAAATATTTTATATTTGAGGAAAACATAAAAATGTTCAAAAACAAACATTTAATAGTTGTGCAAAACAAAATATGACTTTAAATCAAATAAAAATATTTGCTTAATGGTTGTAGAATTAAACAAAATTATAAAATTAACTAAATGGTTGTAGAATTAACTAAATATTTGGATTTTTCATATATATGATTTCATCCAAAAATATTTAAATACATATTATAATTCAATGAGCCACATTAAAGTTTTGATTGTGGGTAATCATTAAATGATTAAACAGAATCATAAAAGTTGCTATCATGAACACGGTATTATTGAAATCAATGAAAAACTGCTATATATAATCATTGAATAGTTGTGGTGATCATGTTGTAACCATGTTTATTCTCCGTACCGTATTTATTTATATGCATTAAATAATTTTGTTTATGCACTTTACGATATTTACGGACATTGGCATTATATGGGAGTTATTGCGAACTGACGTTTGGTTACAAGGTTAACATGGTGATGTATAGAAATTTATTTTTTGAACATACTGTTTATTTATGCCTTTGTTACCAAAAAAAAAAAAAATACATGAATAATTTCTTTCTTCATGCTTATATGTTCGTGCATGTGAATTCAAAGTGGCAACAAGGTACGTTGGACTAAGAATGTCCTCTGGCGTTAAAATTGTAAAACTCATTAAGTGATGAATTGACGATTATAATTTTTTAACGGCATTAAATTATGAAATGTATCATAAACTTAACATTTTTAAATGAATATACTTAAAAGGAGCCATATAAATGAATAATAAATTTTATTATACATAGAAAAAAGTAAAAGTCGTCTTCAGTTGCGAAATTTCTAATATTAATTAATTTTTAATTGATTTTCCTCCAAATGGCCAAAAATTATAATATTAATAACTACAATAATTAATTTTATTAAAAATCAATTTTTCTTCCTATTTTTTTAAGAACTTAGAAATTTTTTTTTAAGAAATTAGAAAATTAATTATTTTGATTAATATTATAATTAAATTCCAATACAATTTTAGTCAATTATTTTATAAAAAAATAATTTGAAATATATATATTTTTTTTTCTGTGTAGACATATTATTATTATTATTATTATTATTTGAATTATCACTTTAGAAGAAATTATGTGAAATTTAAATCCACACATTTTTATATTAATTTCTTTAGAATTTCAATTTATTCTTCTTTACACTATTTAAAATTAATTAAAATTCACAAAAGAATCCATGCAGATTTTGCTAGTTTTAAAGATTAATTGATATTTTATGGGCATCATGTTGCGCAGACGTAAATAATCAGCGAAACCACCTTTTTCCAGCCCTAAGGTCATATTAAGTTAAGTGAATTTCATCGCTCAATATTAACAACTGTTTTCAAACGTCATGCAGCTAAATTTTTTTAAAGCTCGAGAAAAAGACAAAGTGTTTTGAGACTTTTTCTTGTTATGATTCGTGTAAGAGTTAATGAAAAATTGCCAAAGACATTAGTCGGAGTAAAGTAGTGAATTACTAAAGGTAATAGTAGTGAAAATCATGCTTGTTTAAAAAGAGATTTGTAGACTGAAAGGAATGAACCGTAAAATGATTAGCAGCGATCTTCACTCCAAAAATTATTTATATACAAACATGTAAGACTGATTCTGTTGACGTGCCAAATACAAATTGATAGACTGTAAAATTTTAAATCGTACAGTGTTAAACTTAATGTGCTTTTTCACACATACATAAGTATTTAACACCATAAACGTTTGCATACGTGGTCGTTTTTTTTTTTTTTTCATTTATTAAAATATACTTTAAAAAGTGTATTTTTTTTAATTTTGTATTACTTTTTTTATATTTTTTACGTATTTCCTCCCAAAGCAACATATAGAAAATTTGGTATCATTTAAATTATATTTGAAAAGCACGTCCATTGGTAAATTAGAGTCCAAGAGTAACCTAAATTAGTATAAAATTAGTAAATTCTTACTTGGTTGACATGAAATTTTGGTATCCTCTTAATAGAATTTTTTTTAGATTTTGACTGCTGAAATATTTTTTACATTTTTATTTTGCGATATCCCACGAACGGTTCTTATTTGTGATCCTGTGTACTTATTGTGTGATCCTGTGCACTTATAAATCAGGCCTCGCGATTTCATTGTTTAAACATCTAGAAATTTAACGCTGAAAATATTTTCGGAAAAAGACGTGGCAGAAAAAAATTGTTTAGTTACAATTGCAGCAAAAGAAAAAGTGTTAAGTTCATAAAGTTAAAAAACTTAAACATCAAAGCGTTAATGTGTCAGCAATTTATAATGGAAACATAAACATTTAAAACCTCAACCAACACACAGGCTCTAAGTCGAAAAGTACACACTTTTGACATTTGCAAAATTTCTTACGCTATTCGTAAATTATAATAAATATTATTCCAGTCAAAAAATATAAAAAGTTAATGTTTTTATGATTTTCGAAAAAAAAAAAAAAAATATTTTACAATATATTTTTATATATATATTTTTTTTTATAAAAATAATAGTAACAATATAGATTGCAGTGACATAAAATATATTGACGACACATTTATTGCAATTTATATTGTACAACTTATAAAACATAAAAGTTGCACCTGGCACGCGTACTTAAGAAAAAAAAGATAAGCTTTTAATTCATTTTTATTTTAGAATCGTCTTAACGTCTCTGCTAAATAAAATTGAACAACAAAAAATTAACACCTTCTGTTTTGGCTCCAAAACTACTGCAACATTTTAGATGATAACCCGTTTCCTTGTAGTCCTTACAAAAGTTTCTTTCAACTTATTTTTTCTGTGTCCATCACGTTCAAATATGTGCTGTTGATTGTTTTTTTTTTTTTTTTGTCGTTTATCTGTTTTACATTTAAATACAAACATTTTTCATATTCAATTGTTTGTCTTGTAGTCAACTCATCATCACCACATATCCTTACAAATACAACATAATTTTGAGTTCTTATAAGTAGATCACAAATTTGGATAATGCTATTGCCTGGCTGGTTGTGTATTTTATTTGGTTGTGTGTATATCTACTAGAGTTACACATTGGCGGTTTGGTTGGCACACATTTTTTTAAATTGACTTTTTGCCAAATGCGCGAACTCATTTAAATTGACTTAATTAGTTGATGACGGTTATGAATGCATATCCTGCAAATATATCTTCAAATCCTTAACGACTGTTATTGTCAAAACAGCTGTAAATAATATCTGTGGTTCGAAATGTTTACTTCAAATACGAATAAAGTTTTGCTGCATTGGTATTCCTCGCTTAGTCATTATTAGTATATGTCTTGTACGTGTCTTCTTGTTTAGTGTAGTGTTAACTTGTTCAGTCCAGCTGAAGTCATAGAATACGAATTTACCTTAAACATTTGAATTATTTAAAGTAATTTTAGTTTCAATTTCCGAACTGAAATTACGTATGAAAAACAAAACATTCGATTGGAATGCTAATAAAATATAATTATGACCCGGAAGGTGGATGACAAAACTACAAGCAGATTCAACCAATTTCCAATTTCTATATGCTATTCTGAAGTTAGAATATTCTAAATTCAATTAAATAAACTGTTGTTTGTAGCTACAGCAAACATCAAAATTATAAAATTGTCTAAACAAAAATTTCTTTTTATAGCCTGCAAACTTTATGCGATATAAAACTTTTAGCAATTCGCAAGATTGTAAACATGTTGAAAAATGGCCAATCACGAAATCTCGATCCCAAAAATCCCTGGATTTTTCGGCATTACTAAATCAATTTTAGGATTTATTGTTAAAAATGCGATAAAAAATTAATTTATTAAGACAGTACATAAAAATGAATTTTTATAGAAGTTTTCCAAAATGATTTTAAAAATTGATTTCATAGATAAATAAGAAAATACAAATAAAGTATAAATTAAAATTTCTTTAATTGAAATATCCAAACAAACATTTGGAAGATATCTTCCTAGAAGATATTTACGCAGTATCTTTCTTCTTTTTAAAAATCAGCACAGATATATTTTTATAATATATTTTTATCAGTTTAGAAAAAGAAGAAACTAACACAAATTATTATCATTTTCCCACATTTATGAAGAAAAATTATCATAAAATGATCGCCCGATACAAATAATATAATAAAGATCCATTTCCTTTAAACATCTTAAGTTCTATTAAACATCTTAAATTCTAAGATGTTTAATAACAAAAAATAATTAATGACGAATGTTATGCGATTTTCTTCCAACAAATATATTTTTTAAGGCAATTTTTTTGTTTCATCTGAATAGGTTCAGTAAGAATAAATTCAATTCGTTCGCATCAAGTATTTATTGACTTCGGCCATAATTGCGTGTTTTCCTAACATTTCCAATAGTTTTCGACAAGAATTTTTAAAAACTGGTTCCGTAAAAAGTGTTCCAATAAAGAAATGAGCAACATTAATCTATGAAATATGGCGAAAAAAATTGAGCTGAGTTAAAATATACCTCTAGCTTTGAAAAAAATATAAAAAGTGGTAAAACAACAACGAACGCTTTCAATTCTAATGATTCTACGTCAAAAATTAGACAAAAATCAGGTATTTTAGCCGATGTTTGAACGTAAAATGTGTTGTTCGAAATCCAGTGGTGTTGATCACTAAACACCATTCGAGAAGTAAAATTACTCCCGTTTACCCGGAATTCATGTTCTAAAAAAGACATATGAAAGATATTGTTCTATATGCAAAAAAAAAAAAAAATCAATATGGAAAGCTCCAATGACTATAAACTATTATTTTAGTTATTTGAGAAAAAAAGGATACTAATTATGTATCCCATAAAGATGCGAAGGAAGTGTAATGGCGTAGAGTGCTACTTAATATTAAGAGATGCAGTGTTTGACAATACAATGGAAATTTTTCCTATTTTTTTATAAATGGAACAAAATTTAAAATAAATTAAAAAAAAAATAATTAAAGTTTTTGGAGTACATAATTTGTATATACAATCTTTTATTTACTTAAATAAACAAAAATTAAGAATATAAATTATTAAATTCTAATAATAC